>JARKIC010002368.1:0-65014 GCA_029378375.1 Mycena olivaceomarginata | reverse complement strand
GTCAGTACGAGGCTGGAAATTGCGAGTCAGAAGATCGCCGAGACATACCAGAACAGTCCCTCTCCCGCCGCGATGCTCTCGACGGCCTTTCGTACGATGCCGATGATATGTGGCGCAAGATGGTAGCTCACAATGCTGACCATGCGAAGGATGTTCGAGCTTCTGCAGGGAAGTGTCGATAAAAGCGGTTGGTGGTGGAGATGGATCTGGGAAGGAGGAAATTGCGGCCATGACGGACGAAGAGGCGAAGGATGTGCTCTGGAAGGTAGTCGAGGAGATGTGCGACGACCCTGCAGGTCTTGATCCCAAGTATTTTCGACTTTGCAATGATTTCAACCCAGCTCACAATATTGTTTGTACGCAGTTCACTCCCCGAAGATGTTCGCGCCGAGGCCCTTCAATCCCTCGCCAAAGAACTAGGATCGGCACACTTCGAAAACCTCCCCGAGCCGCAGCAGCATCTCCTTACAGCTGCGTCATCGCTGGATGCTGCGAACACAAGGATCACAACTGTTCTGCGTATGGTGTCAAAGGCATGGAAGGAGCGTGGGTTCTTTTGGGATTGACACCCCCCGTCCTGCTTGCTAACAAAGATAACGCTGCCACGATCTCCCTCGGACGGTGCGGACTCTGAGGCTGTGGAACGAGCAATAAATGCGAGTTCCCGCGGTGGACACAAGCTGGTATCCATATGCGGCAATCTCTTCCGCCATAAAGACGACAAACGAGGCCACCAGGACCTACATCGACACTTCTTCACCAAAGTAAAATTCGACGTCACCCGAGCAGTCCACCGTCAAGTACCCCGATACTTCGAATAATCGCTTTGGCACCCATCTCACTGCTGCAGCGGAGTTGGTGACCTACCACTCTGCATACCTTGATTTCCTTCACATCATCCGCGACTCTAAACAGACGCCCGGCCTCAATCACTCGGAGCAGAATGCGTATAACGGCTTGAACGATCCAGCAACGATGACCGAATGTTGCGTCATGACCCTTTACAAGTACGCTGTTTCCGACCCTTATGTTGCGGCGATTCGCGCACCAGGTGTCAACCACCTCGACCTCGGGCCACTCCACGAGCGCGTCATTGCACATATAGAGAAGCTCATTGCCGAGCCGGATCTCCTACTCAACCCAACTGCCTCCTGTGAAGACGCGACACTCGACGGCCAACCTTTCGGGGATCAGTTCGCTGTTGACTCCGTCCACTTCATGTCCTCTCGACTCTCTCATCTCGAACCTATCCTCATCGCCTTTCTCAAGGGAACCATCCCGCTTGGAAACGCTTCTCTGCCGAGTTCGATCACGATGGTCTTATCCACTCCCTCATGCCATCTGAAAAACTGCTCATGTTCATACCTCCAACAAACGATGCCAACGAGAGTCTTCTGGGAGGCTGGCGGGTCCATGCTCGCGCACGATCTGCCTCTACCGTTGCTCACTTCAGCGCTTCGGAGGCTTACCACCGCAATAACACGGAAGCATTTTCCGATGCGAAGCTGGATATGGAGGAGGAGGACGCACTATACATCATGCGCTTGGCTCGGGTGGAGGATGCCAGCGGTGCCATGCGTAAGTTTCGTGATGAATTGTTGGAGTTCAAGCAAAAAGCGGCCGAAGAATCCCGTGCCAAGCAGAAGGCCAAGGCTGATGATGCGGCGGCGAGGATTTCCGAGCTGAAGGCTATCCCCGTGTTGGATCCACCGAAGCTCGCAAAGTTGACCAAGGCGGCGCTTCGTAAACAACTCGACATCCGACGTGAATTGCTGAAGGAATCTGTGATTGCAAAGATGAAACTGGGGGATATGAAGAACAAGCCTGAGATGTTGAAAGAGATTTTGGCCTCGGATGAACGGTTTGCTTCCGGTACCTCGGAGACTGACACACTAATTGATACATAATCTTCATCTAGGCGTTGCCGTCTCCAGACGAATGATAGATGTCCAGCCTGCAGGATACCCGATTAGATGAGATACCACTACAGACCAATGCTAGTATGCCCTGTAAACATAATGTAGTTAATTCCACTCTCCTGACTGGAGTTCCGATTGAGTTGTACTTGTGAATGCAGTCCCCATCAAATCACGATTGACCACTGATCTTTCGAGCCCAATTGGGAGACAAGGAGGGCCCGTGTTCCAGAACTTTGTATGTGAGATACATATAGTGTGAGGCGTAGCTGTGGAATTTATCGCGATTTTAGGAGGATCCTAGACTGCACAGTTTTCGGTTGAACGCCGCTTCCAAATAGCAGAGTCAAAGGCCTCTCAAAAATGTGCCGAGTCATTAGGACAGCCCTAGTTTTTGGCAGGACATAGCGCCGCATGTGGAGAAAATTTTCTCTCTCGAAGTTTGCTCAGAATGCCGCCGTTGGGTATGTTCACGCAAAAGATCAAAAAACCATCAATTTCTTGATTTAATTGAGAACAAACATGTACATACTGCACGGCCGTCGATCGGCCAATGCCCAACCCCATTGTCAGAGGCTCACGTGGCCCGAATTGCTGCGTGCGGGAATAGAATAAATAAAAATAAAGCCTATATCTAGGTGGAGCTTGGCTGTATTGTGAGGGAGCGCCAGCCTTATTTCGCGCTTTTCTGCCTCCTAGTATTTTGTCCCGAGTACCGACTTCCAAAATCCAATCCGATGGGCCGATCTGCGCGGCCCATCGGTCCGTGATCCGGCGTTGCTATCCTGCTTTCGCGGTCTTAGGGGCGTAACCATATACAGATACATAAGGCCGGTAGGGCCGACAAGCGGCAGAGCCCGCTACCAATATTCTACTGGCTTTTGTTCGCACGGACCTCAACGAAAGAATCAATAGAACTTGGCAGGCGGCCCGACACTCCCTCGGTTGATGCTGGCGCGTTGACCAGCTCGCATTGGGCCGCAAAAATATCCGTGGTTTCTCAATTATACTGGTAGTCCCTCAGAAATTTAATAAACTCAATCTGATGTATTCCCAACATACACTGAATGAGATTAGATCATTAGCAGCTTTTACTGTACCATTTCGACCAAGTGTTCAGGTTACGGGTGACACGGTGCTAGGGCTGTTCACCGTGCCCGTCGCGCCGGTCTGACGGGTTCCGGCGACGGGTGGCCGACCCGTTCCGTCGGGGCCACGAGAAAACTTTTGACGGACGATGACGGGGTGGATTGTTGCGCCGACGGTTTGTCGAAATCACGGCCGTTGACCGTCACTGACGGGCGACCGTTCTGAAGATGTTGAACATCTGAATCTTCGCATATTCCGACCTTTTCGATGTGGAAATGGCCCTCTACCTCCCTGGGTACACGTTGGATGGTAGGCATTGTATGACATCGGCTCTTTTAATAATGGCCTCATCGTTTTCCAGAAGTTAGTGTTGACCGCCAGATCATCGCTTACCTTTTTGGGTCATCTTCAAAATCGAGTCTTCAACTTGGTTCAATCCTTCTTCAAACGATTTTGATGCGTTGCAAACACGCAGAAGAACACAAAGGGTCCCGTTTCACTCGTTTTATTGCTCTTTGAGGCAAGGAAACACAGTGTTCAGCGCCATTTGACGGTGAATTTCGACTTAATGAATAGCTCGATCTCAACTTCAACGTGCAGGTGAATTTAGAGTAGGTCTCCATTTTTTTCCAGTCTTGTAACTTGTGTTACGCGACTGTCTGGTATCCGACCCCGTCCCGTCGTCCCGTTCCATGGAGCCTTTAGTTTACCTCGCGACGGGACGGTAACGGGACGATTTGTGCTCCCGTCGAAACGACGGCCGTGCTCGTCACGGGCACGGCGAACGGCCCTAGTGACACCCAAGGTGTGTAAGGTCTTTAAAAATCGCCATAATTCAAAAAGAATTTTTTCGGTCATCTCGGGGAGTGAAAATTCCGGAAATCGTGAATGTTTGGTGGAAATAGTAGAGTAGTGCATGCAGCAGATTCAGTCAATCAAAATTTTAACCTAGCATGAATGATCAACAGCATGCCGACACATTTTCTGGTCATGTCAGCCGCGAACCATCGCGGGGACCGAAAACCTCATCCAGAAGGAGTAAGCTTTCGTGTTCCATTCGTCCCAGAGGATCCATTGATTTGTTAAATTTGCTGCCAAAGTGGACCATCTAGTCTCTCTCAGGCAGATGCTATAACCGTATCTAGCTCGTTCCTCGCTGGTCATAGGAACACCCCAAATTCAAGTCAGGGTGAATTTTGAACATCACTCAATCCCGGGGTCAAGCGTGTTCGCCTCACGGATAAGCTGAATTACGAGTTTACACATGGCAAGCATCGGCAAGCAGAGCGGCTCTGCAGAAGCCGAATAATTTGGCGGGGAGAAGAGGTGCTTACGCGAAAGCTGCTGATGAAAATGTGATGCACCCCAGAAGGATTTTGATTGCAACGTATATAAGAACCCGTACCTAAAGGTAGCGGGAATCTTGATCGTCATCTGTATATCGGTTCTGTAACAGAGACTAGGGCAAGACTAGGGCGTAACCTCGCTAATGGTAAGCAGAGTGGGTTATAAAATGAACATCTACGATGCATTGACTCTTGATTGACTCCAATCGGAGAAGAACGTGGATGGAGAGAGGCCTTGTTATATCCGTGTCGGAAAAGGCCGGAAGGACGGAAGGCCGGAAAGACGTAAAGGCCGGAAAGACGGATAGGGCCGTAAGTGATACCACGTAGGAGATCGGGTACACCAACTAACTTGGCTCGACGACGAGGATAGCAGAAGTCAGACCACGGACGGAGCAATGCGGAGGCAAAGCACGTTAATTTTCAACTAAAGATACAGTAGAAATAATACGTATTTATACTAAATACGGAGATAAGTCTAATGCGGAAAGAAGTATATAAAAGACAATAAGAACAATAAGAACAATAAGAGAGAAGCATAGTTGCATAAGTCATATGTTGATTTGGGGAACGCTCAGAAGACCTTCATTGCGAAAACCCCAAAGGTTGTGCGTCAACGGAACTAGCCGGAGCATCGGAAAGTTGGTTGGACCGTAATGGCCGTAACCGTAACCGGAAAGGCCGTAAACGACCGGAAAGTGCATGATCGTAACAGGCCTTGGGTTCGCTGTCGAGGGTAAAACCTCTGCCACAGCACAAACCCCAAGGCTTCGGAGCGGAGAATGTGTGTAACAGGCCAGTCATTGAAGCAAGTTAGACACCCCCAACAAACACAGCCGGCCTACCACAGCATTCATTGCTAAGTTAGTAAAGAAAAAATGAGAAAAATATGAAGGGATGGTGGGTGGGTCAAAAAATTCCAGAGGCGCACGTAGTCTGGCGCGCGCACTGCGATTCTGAAGTCGGCGAGCTCGGGACTGAAATGATCGCACAGCCACTCGCCGAGATCCTCGGACTCGGCGAGTACCGGCAACTTCTGCTCCCTTGTTTAGCGAGGCCTAACTAGAGCTTGTTGCACAGTTCGTGCCTCACAGCGCTTTAGCTCAAGTCGCCACCAAGCTAAGTACTAAATCCTGCTACTTCCTTCTGAGCTTTCCTGTTCCCGTCATGCATTCAAAGCACGAGTATCTCAACAACTGAACGTTCAGTGCGGCGGCCGCCCGAAGGCACGACGAGAGATGATACTGAGGTCGTATAAATTTGTTATCCTGGATGAAGGCAGACCCTTGCTTGTTCACCCCCAGCAAATTATTGATAACCACGAGCGGCGGATTGCTGACCGTGGCTGTAATTTGAGCTGCCGCCCCAATGGTCGTCGAGCTAGTCGTGAACATGGCTGGCTGCATACCCACTGCTTCTGAATCGGCCGGGTTGGTCGGGTTGAACGGCTTGTCGAGGGAAGGTACTGTAAGTACTTGTACTGAGGCAACCGTCACAGTAACGGAGGGGTCCGTTGTGTTGCCCAAAACGCGCCTTGTAACGGTCACGATGCCTCCGGTTGCCTTCGTCAAGACCGTGACATGGCCTGGAAATTTCCGATATATTTTTTCCTTGCCAAAAAATGGTCAAAATGGGGAGAAAAAATCGCAAATCGGCCCCAGTGCTCCTCTTGTTAGCCCCAAAGTCTCAATTTGGATTGAAATCAAGGCCATCAGCGTACATACCAGAGGCTCGGTTGCCCAATTCTCCACTGTCACAGCGAAATCCGGGCTGGTCGCGTTGCCCAAATTTTTGATGGCGTCACGGTGGGTCGGCCGGTTGCCTCAGTACAAGTACTTACAGTAAGGACGCAGATGCCTTGGCATACTCCGTTTCGAGATCGGTCACTGCTTGGGCAATGATCCGGAAAGCTGGTGAAGGACGAGGGAGACTCCATGGGCTAGAAGTTGGCTGTGGGTGCGAGCGGTAAGACACTTTCGCTGTTTGACCCGTTCAGTGGGTCCACAGTTGTCTGATCGGTCCATAACAGAGGCGATTGAGATTGTTTGGAACTTGAATATTTTGGCGTTTTGGAAACACCTAGATTCAAAGTAAAGAGGGCTTGGATTAGTCTCGGTGAAAGACATCCCAAGCTTATAGGTTTCGCGTCCGGGAGCCGAAGCAGACAAAGTCGGACTCAGAGACTTCGGAGATGCCCTTCTCCAAATACGACGACCTGATTGTGCGCGGAAATTGTGTGGATTCAAAATAGCATCGGCATATGTAGTTGTACATACATGAATCGAATTTAACGGAGACAGTGGTCGTTCAGCAGGTCCAATAATTGAAAGGTATCGCTGCCCTGCAAATGAGGGTCCTGGTATTCTTCAGCTCAGTCAGAAAGTTGAGCGCCACAATCTTCTGCGCACAACGCGGGGGAACAATCCAAACGCACAACTTCTCGATGTTGTGTTATTCATCCCCGCTCGACGAGACACACGCGGCGGTGGCGTCATTGACTATTGGGTGGGCACGATCAGTGAGCCGCGATGGAGGGAGGTGGAAGCCCAAGCGCTCAGGACGCACCACGGTCGATCTCCGCCAGGAGCACTTTGGTGGTCTCTCTTAATCCCGGATCGTCGACTCTGCAGCTTTTAGCGCGTTATTGTAATGCGCGGTGCGCTGGGCGGAGTCCTGCCGTTCTGAAGAAATGAGGCAGCGTCACGGAAGCGGGGAGGTGGATCATACCGCGGGAGAGGGCAGCTTCGCTCTGCGATGCGAATAGAGCTTGCTGTGTCTGGAGGGCTGGATAGATGACTGTTTTTTGAGAAGGGGAATGGAAGAAGCGAGGACCACATACGCGTGTTATCTGTCTGAACCATCTTGCCAATGAGCTGGGACTCCTGTTGCTGCATCGCCGGCGTCTCCGCCTTCAGGGTTTCGTTCTCCCGTAGCACCTCAGACTTTTTTGCCTCCGGGCGCGTGAGGGCCACCGCCCGCTTACCGAGCAATGCTCTCATAGCCGCCTTGTCGTCTTTCAGAACATTTACGGTCGTGTCAAACGACGTTTGCAGTGACCCAACCTCTGCTGCATGAAGACGTCGGTGCTCTTGAAGGACGCTGTCAAAGCCCCATTTTCCGCTTCTAGGTCTACGATTCGGACAGTTGCGGTAGCCTTGTACGCTTTCAGCGCCTCGTTCTCCAGTAGCACCTCCTTGACCGTCACTGACGAAGCGGCCTTCTCCGCGTCCAGGCGTGTGATGGTCGCTGCCAGCCCCTCGACCGATGCTGCTTGCGCCGTATTCTTCTTCAAGCCAGCTATCAAGCCAGCTATTGTCGCCAGGTGCTTGGACAGCTGCGTGTCCAACGATTTGACCTCCGCTGCATGAGTACGGCGCCCCTCCTCAAGAGACGCTTTCAAGCCCCATTTTCTGCCTCGAGCTCTGCGACTCGGGCAGTCGCGTTAGGTTTCGTACCCCCAGTCATCCGCGTCTTCTTCCTTGCCTTCGGCGCGTCCTCCTCCCGGGACCGCTTCAAGGTCATTTCCTCCAGTAGCCGGTATTGTTCCTTCTGCCCAAGCACCGTCTGATCGACCATGGTCTTCGTAGCTGTGACCGTATCCTCGGAATCCCGGTACCAGGACAGGGGAACGGTCCTCATCATCCGGTTCACAGAATCAAGGCGGAACCACGAGAACGAGGTGGTAAAGGCCCACAGCACCCGGTCCGGAAAATAAGGGTGTTGGAGCAGCCCAGGATCCCCTGGCGCGAGGTCGAGCGTTCGATCAGTGGGGCGTGTGGCACTCCAGCGTGTCCAGGAACCGTCCTCGAAAGGTCGTCGCTCGGGAGATACGCGTACAATGCACTTGCTGTGGGTGCAACGTAGAGGTCACCTAGCGAGCCGATGTTGGCTGGGGGCGGATCTGGGCCAGAGAAGCAGAAGAGGGGATCTGGATCTGCTGGATCGGAACACTGGCCCGAGGTCGGCTGTCCTGGTGCATCCGCGCGTAATCGTTCGAGCAGTCGAAAGGAAGGTAGGGATAGGTTTCTGAGAACTCGTCGACAAGGAAGGTGTGGATGACACTTGTCATCCCCGGCCTTTCTGGTGGAGAGAGTGTACATGGGTGGACTTGGAGGTTACGAGCCTGAGGTCCCGCCGCTGGAGGCTCTGTTGGCTTAGAAAGAGATTTCTTGTTTTTGGAACCCTCGGGTCTCCCGCGGCGAGGATTCGTCGGGCCAGTAACTTTAAGCGATTGTGGGCTACGACCAGAACCATTATAAGCAATTAAATCGAGAGTAGGCTAAGCCGCGAGACACACATTCGCTGTTCCATCTGTCCACCAGCGCCTGATCGCTATATAACACACGAATTCAATTGAAGAATGGAAAATTCGGTGGAGAGGGGCTTGGGACAAGCGCCAAAAGCCGAAATTTCGGTGACTTGCGGTTACTTATTCGGACATCTTCAAGTTGCCGTGCGATCTACGACATCGACGACGGTGGAAGCGTTGCCCTCTTGTCCTTTTTTTGTGGTCACGGAATACGGTCTACGTCCTCGAACGCGCCAAACCGAAATGCCCCAGAAGACTGGAACTGTTCATTAAAACCATACCGCTACTAAGTACATCATGCTGCGTAGCTCTCCAAGATCTCAGGCTCATAAACCCGAAGCAGAACGGCCAAAAAACTTCTCAAGATGCAGGCATAGCCAGGGGTTTGTGTTTTTCTATCGCAAAAGGATTGAACGGCCAGCGCTGAACGATATACAGCTCAATTAGCACTCGGAATATAAGATCGAGTCGCAGCCTCGACATACCGTGAAGCCATGTAGTCTGCAGGCCGATACGACGACGATGTGCCACGCTCTGCTCCACAAGAAAAAGATGCCCGTCTTGAAGGCGTCGGAACGCGTCTTACTCTGTGGCAGTCGTGCGTTAGCTTTGCGGCTCTGGAGGTCCGAGCGAGCACACCTTTCACAATGGGTCCCGTCGAGCTTTTAATCATCCTCGCATCCCGCGGCCGATTCCTGTTATGTGGTGCGCGTCACTGGTGGATGTTATCGTCAGCCAGCATGGCGTGCAGCGAGGGGCAGAGGGGAGTGGACTCACGAAGCGTGACGACTGCCTCGAGGGACGCAATCTTCCTCTCCTGGTCGGAGACGCAGACCTCGGCGTGGCGCAGCGATGCGGCGTCCCGCGCGGTGGTGGCTTTTGCTGCGAGTGGTATCAACAGGCGCGGGAGGATCGCGGAAGGGCGGCATGAAAAGAAACAAGGGAGGGAGGGAGATTGAATAATGAAGGCAGGACCCACCCTCAGCACCACTCCGCCTCCAGCTCCTTGATCCGCCTCTCCAGCTCACGCGTCGTCGTCGTCTCCGGTGTGCGCAGCACGATGCTGATATTGCGTTGCGTTGGGCCAGTGTGGAGGGGCGTAGTCCAAGCCGCCTGTTGCATCGGTGTCCGCGTCAGTATCGTCTGGGTCGTGGAAGGGAGGGAAAGGAGGAAGATAGAGGAGGGAATAAAGAGAGCGTACCGCGGGCGCGCGCAGCGTCGAGGTGTGTGTTCGGAGTCGGTCTTGTGCAGCGACGACGGGAGCGTCCACGTCCACGTCCATTGCGTTCTCGTCCTCGACTGCGATGGAGGGATCAGCCCAGATCTGTGAAGGGGAAGGCAGGAAAGGGACCTACGTTGTGCGACCTTCGCCTCGAGAGCGACGGTTTGGAGTCTCGCTGCGAGCGGTATGTCAGTTCAGCTCGGGTCGACGGACGAAGATGAGAGGTGGCGCGCACCGTCTGCAGCAGCGGTCTCGGCTGCGACACGTTTCTACGAAGACAAAGACTTAAGCCTCGCCAGGATGGAAACACGAAGAGGAAAAAGAACCACCCACGCGCATGCACGTCCGCATCACCTCACATGCGAAACGTCTCGCGCATGAAACGCAGAAACCTCAGGGTGGAACGGCATGCGCTCCGGTGCAGTCTGTCCCTTCTGCTGCTCCTTCTGCATATGATTATTGACCGTCGCTCGAAAGGTGGCGTCCTCGCTCCCCCAGCCCGCTATGGTCACCGCCTGCTCGTCACACGACCCTCTCAGTGGCTGCGTTCTCTGCCTCGAGGCCCACGATAGCCGCCGCCTGCGCGTCGCATGACGTCTTCAGTGCCGCATTCTCCTGCTTCGAGCCCCGCGATCACCGCCACCTGCTCGCGCATCTCCTTGGTGCCCGCGGCGTGCTGTTCCGGGGCTTAGCGTAGAAGGCGTCCCAGTCGGTCGGCCTCGGGCCCGGGCGACGTTGACGGTAGCGCCGCCTCCAGGCTCGCGCGCGCCCTCTTCTTTGGCGGCTCAAACTGCTTCTCCCCGTCAGACGATACTATTCGCCGCCGCCTCTCGCCTTGCCTTTCTTCGCCGTCCCCTTCCCCTTCCCTTTCTCCCCCTCTGCCCGCGGGCTCCACCGCGCGCTTAACCAGCATCCGCGTCGTCTCCTCCACATCCACATTCACGTCCACCGATGCCCCCTCCACACCTTCCACCCCCACCGCCCCCCACCGCTCCGGCAGTCCCGCACCTCGCGCCCGCTGGTGATTCACCGTGCTCAGCGCGGACCAGCCCACCCCGCTCCTCCGCGCCACAGCACGTGCGCGGGGAAGTACGGGTGCGGGACGAGGCCGGGGTCACCCAGCTTCACCTCGCGCCGACTCTGGGCGGAGTTGGGGTCGGGGTTGATGGCGGTCCAGCGCGTCCACGCGCCGTTTACACCTACACCTACGCCAGCGCCAGCACCGGCATCATCAGCGACACCATCGACCCACGCCACCAACTACACCGGGGACGGGCACAGGGAGGAACGCGTAACAGCGCGCCCGCGGTGGGGGCGACGTACATGTCGCCCGGCGAGCAGCCGATGTCCGTCGGGGGCGGGTCGGGGCCCGAGTACGAGAAGAAGGGGACGTGGGCTCTGGAGTCGGTCGCGGTGGCGCGGGGGCGGAAGGGGAGATAAGGGTAGGGTCGCGGGGACGGAGCTGACGAGGAAGGTGCTGAGGGTGCAGGTTATTCCGCGGGCGGCGAGGGAGTTTGCGTCCGGGGGAGGGAGGGTGCAGGGGTGGGGGCGCAGCCAGGCGAGAGGGGGGATGGTCATTGCGGAGGGTTCCTTGGGATGAATAAATGGTAAGTGGGCGAGATCGATAAATTGAGAAATGGCTCAACGTTTCTAGAATCGTTAGTTTCTTGCGAAGCGTGTCGGTACTTGCAGAGGAGGATGCGTTAATTGCATAATAATCTAAGAAGGGCTGGACCCACAGTCGGATTGCTTTCCAGATTGATAGATTCTTGACGAGTCTTCAAAGAGCCAAGAGCATCAAATTCCCGATGCAGAACACAAGTACCATGGTCTCACCCACGCGTTCTCGTGATTGGATTGAGGAGCACCATTCATAGCCTTGGATCCGGTAGCTTTGTTTTGAGGTCGGGTGTCTAAAGTTTGGTGGCCACCGTCAGCAGCGGGGGATTCGGTTCGAGGCCGGCTCTCAGACAACAACATGATCATCTTTCCGATGCGAAAAGAAAGAAGTTGGACCCACTGAGAGGCTGCCATTGGACTGAAGATCCGAGTCCGATTCCATGTATCGTTTTCGACGATAATAACTCTTTTCAAACAGACAAGAAACGGTCAGCATCGCGTCGGTATCGATATCACAGACCGCGGAAAATGGCTCACGACATTGTCAGGTTGCATATTCTGAATCTGATCTTGACGATAATACCAGTCTGTAGCGGCGGCGAAACGATCAGCATCCGTCGAGCCTCAGAGGACCGGGGAACCCCACCATTGTGCCTGGCTGGAGCGCACCCTGGCGATTCATGATTGCCTACAGAAGAGCTCGTCGACATCCTTCGAAATGATAAAGAGCAAGAAGCACAAATGCGCCGACGTCCAATTTACATAAACTTTTTCGGCTTATCCGGCTGCAGTCTAAAAGCTGCAATTGAGGTACCGGGTCGGTGGGAGATTCGAAAAATGCTGTTCAAACAGCTGTTGTTACTGAATTGCTTTCCAGACATTCAAGAATACGCGCGATACTGCTGGTACTGGCAGAATTGACTGAGCGCGGTTCGAACACGTGATCGTGTTTGGGTGCGCAAAATTCATCCATTTTCAACGCTCTGGGTATCGAATCGTTCTAGAAGTGAAAAATTTCCGCTGGACTGAACTGGAGATATATTTCTATGCCAATCAGTTGTATGACCTTGTTCAAGCTGGTTTTTAGCCACACGTCAGCTTCCGGACGAGCGGGAAAAAAAAAGATTTCTCTTCTCTACCGAATATCTTTCTGGGACGAATAGCTGCCAGCTACAAATTATCCTGCGGTAGTGTGGAACAGCGGGGAACTCCCAGGTGGCCATCATCGCGGGATGGAATCCTGTTGGACTCGACGATACCTGGCGTGTCAAAATGACGTGCTATCCGTCCCTTCTACTCCTAGCTTCCGAGCTCGGCGACGGAGCTCAAATCCAATCCGATGGACAACTTCCACGTCGACCCAGCCGTCCGCGCAACTCGAAAACCCCGAGCGTTTTGGATGAGTTTCCTCGCGATCATGGTTGCAACTTTTCTGAGCGCCCTGGATCAGACCGCCGTCGGGACTGCCCTGCCCATTGTTGCGACGGCGTTAAACGATACAAAAGCGGACTATATTTGGGTATCTCTTTACTGATTTTGAGGGCCTAACTGATTCTGTGCAGGTTGGATCGGCGTATGCGATGGCGAGCACGGCATTTATTCCATTGAGTGGTAGCCTTGCGGATGCGTTCGGCAGCGAGTGTTCTTTTTTTCCTCGGTCCTTCTCCCTGCTCATCCTTCCGTCGACTGGACTCCTCTAGGAAACCTATCATGCTTTTGTGCATTGCATTCTTCGCGATCGGTAGTGTACTGGCAGGCGCTTCCCAGAACATGGTGCGCTAAACATCCGCTCCCTCGTTTCTGTATTTCTTCATCAAGCTCATTTTCAATGTAGGCGATGATGATTGGCGCTAGATGTCCGTTCGATTTTTTTTTTTGTCGTCCAAACTCTAGCTCTGACATACATTCATTCACGCAGCTATTCAAGGTACCCTAATTTCGCTACACGATCTCAGGTTCTTTGTAAATTCTTCCAGGAATCGGTGGAGGCGAATACTTTCACTCACACAGATCCTCGTTGCGGACTTGGTCCCTCTTGCGGAGCGTGGATTATATCAGGGCTTGATCGGTTTGGTGTGGGCATTTGCATCTGTCAGAATTCTTGTTCATTCAGCGTTATCCTATCCCTGACGAAAACGCAGAGCGTTAGACCGCCCATTGTATGTAATCCTTTCATAATTCCTTATAGTTTTTGACGGGGGATTACTACGTACATGAAGGGCGGGGCGTTGTCGTCGAAAGACACAAAACTCTCTGGAGATGGTTATTTTGTCAACGATTTTCTCTTCCCGATGGATTGAATACTCATTTCCCTTTTGCAGACCTCAATTTGCCTCTCGCGACAATCGCTTTTGTGCTCGTCCTCTTATATCTCTCCGTCCGCCGTCCAGAAGGGTCCCTCCACGCAAGCTGGCACAAGTAGATTGGATGTGCGTGTTAATATTAGTTATTGTTCTCGGGAAGTAACTTGCAGCTTATATCCACGCAACAGCGGCAACCTCTTGGTTGTGACCGGAACCACCCTCTCCCTCATTGGCACGACTTGGGGCGGAGCCCGTTATCCCTGGGGCTCCGTCCAAGTCCTTACTCCCTTGCTTCTCGGCCTCGGGTTTCTCTGCGCATTCGTCTTCTACGAGGTCAAAGTTCCTATAAGTCGACCCACCATCCCGATAGATGTGGTAAGCAATCGTACGTCTCTCGGTGGGTACGTCGGGTACCATTAATTTCCGTCACACTGCCTCGGATTCACACGCACCTGCAGCTTGTTGGCTACTGCCGCGCACTCCGTCGTCAGCATGTGTAATGAGCCCTCGTTTCGTTCTATCTGACCTCTTTAATTTTCTGATTTTTTGTTTTCAGCCGTGATATATTATCTTCCTGGTGCGAGTTCATGCAAGGTGGTAAACCCAATTTCTCATTTACCCCTCCAGTCTTTTTCCAAGCCTGTTTCGGAGCATCTCCCCTGCGCTCCGCAGTCGACTATCTCCCCGGCTCTCTTGTCGGCCCGCCATTCGCCTTCCTCGCCGGCGCCGTCATCACCATATCGCGAAAATACCGCCCAGTCAACTGGGTAGGCTGGATTGTCACAATCGTCGCCTTCGGGCTGTTCAGCACCATCCGCGAAGACAGCGCGGTCGGGGAGTGGGTCGGGTACCAGGTCATCGGCGCGGCGGGGCTCGGTGTCCTTGTGCGTTGCACCCTCACGTCCCCGATGATATTTTCCGGCTGACGCGCTGGCGGCTTAGTTCTCTGCCCCAATCTTCCCGATACTGGCGCCGTTCCCTACGAACCGCGCAGCCTCTGCTCTGGCGCTGTTTCGTTCACACGGGCTTTATTCCAGGTGTGTTGGCTGACACTGAATTTTTGTGGTGACATACTTACTCGAAGTCGTTAGACGTGGGGAATCACCGTTTCGAGTACGATTCTGCAGGTACGTCCCACTCACCATAACCCCATATTCATCTGCCCAAACTAGACGCCCCGCAGAATATGCTCCAGAAAAACCCTCCCGCCGGCATTTACCGCGCTCTTTTCGCCTGAGGCCGAGGTGGCTTATGCCGCAATACCCGCCATCAGGGACCTCGACGAAGCGCTTCGGAAGGAGGTGCAGAGAGCGTTCGCAGAGAGCATGGGCGGTGATCTGGGAGACGATGATTGGGGTCTCGGCACTGGGCCTTCTTGTGAGTTTGATGATGGAGGAAGTGCCGATGGAACTTACGGTGGATGAGAATTACGCGCTAAGGGACGAGAGGGTGTGTCGGTGTCTCCGGAAGTCGTTAAATAGATAGCAAGAGGGGCTGTCCAGGACCGTCGGGTCCCGAATGATACCTCTGAAATTCCTTTCCGGTGACCGGTTCAAAAGTTGAAATCGTGTCTAGTTCAGGAATATCAAACAATTGACTGTGGAATCGAACTGTGGGTGGCTCAATAACTTGCTACTAGAGTGGTTGACTTTCCATAAGCATAAATTAATTTCTGGAGAATATTTGGGGGTGCCAGCGATGACGTCACAAACAATCTATACCCATAATCTAATCACTTGGGCTTCCCACAACGAATAGCTGAGAATAGGTCATCTTAGATACTGGGGTTTTCATTCAAATCGACAGGGGGGTGACGCGTGACCCTTTTTTCAAGTTCGACATTTCGACACTGGCCAAAATTTGGCATGACACCCCCCGAAATTTCAAACATTTCCTACAAAAAATTTCGCTTTTTTGCGTCTTTCAGGCCATTTTAGCCACGCCGTGACCAATGGCAGGTTCGACAAGGGCTGCCGTGGACGCGTGACCGCAACCAAAGTTCGACGTCGACATAGGGTCCGTGACCCGTAACTGTCAATTTGAACGAAAAACCCCAGTACTTAGAGCCCGAGAAACTGTCTCGGAGGCCAAGGTTTTTTTTTAGCGGCTTGGGTCAGTTCGGGCTTTTTAAAGATCCGCATGGCGCAGGCTGTGAATATCTAAGATAGTTTAGCATACCTCCTAGTGACCTTGAATGTGTAAACCCCGCTTCGTTTCGCCGGATACAATTACTCTTACACCCTTTACGGCCGCCTTAAGTTCACTCGCAGTATCGTGAGAGTTTGATAAACGGCGTAAGAGGAAGCGAAACAAAGCAGGTCAGAACTAAAAAGCCAATAGGTTCATTATCATTGGGAACATCCTTGTGGTTTTCGAAGCACAGAGACAGATATAATAGAGATGTAATTGAATAAATATCCAGACATGTGATTTCATCAACTGTCCAACGGTACATCGGTTCCTGGGAGAAGTATCAAAATAGAGAGCTTGCGCAGAGCCACCGGAGCCACCTGGTGGCTCTTCAGGCATGCGCTGCCCCGGTGGCTCCACAGCCATTTCCACCTTTGGTGGCTCTCAGGTGGCTCAAGTATGACATCATCTGCGCGCCATACGCCCATCCATAAACTCATGAGTAGCCTTCAGAGATACCAAATAAACATATTTTGGGCCACATACACTCCGACCTACCGGATCTAGCCTTGGAAACACAAGAATCAGTGGTATTTCAAAGCCACCGGGCAGCACATGCCTAAAGAGCCACCAGGTGGCTCCTGGTAGCTCTGTGCAAGCTCTCTAATAGCATGGCTCCAGTATGAAGCCGGATGTGCAGTCCTGCGTTGTCGATCCTCTGAATTTAAACTCACTGGTTGGGAGATTCAAGTTTTTCAGCACAATTTATGGGGAAAAATGTCGTTTGTTTTTCAGACATTTTTCACTGAAAAAAGCAGTGAAAAATTCAAATATTTTTCACCTTTTGAGCTTCCTTTTGAATTTTTCACCTCGAACTCACAAATAGTGAAAATGTTTTGAGTTTTTCATACCTTTTTCAGTGAAAAATGTCTGAAAAACAACAACATTTTTTGCTGTAAATTGTCTGAAAAACTTGAATCTCCCAACCAGTGTCTCTTTGCAAATGTTGTTCATTCAACTTCAACACCAAGCTGACTTCGGACCTGTTGTTTCCGCCTCGTCGCTATCGTCCATACCTGCCTGGTAAATTATGGGTATCAGCCAGCTTGTCAATGAATGTGGAGAAGCTCACTAACTGGCTAATGTTGAGAGAGGAAACATGCATTGTTTCCTCTCTATACTCGGCCAAACTTGGCAGGTCAAAAGTAGAGGAAAGGTATCTCATGATATAGAGAGAAAACACAAAATTTGCAAAGTTTGTAGAGGAATATTAAAAGTGCATCAAAATCAGAATCATCCTCATGTTCACCGCAAGATAGCACTCTAGTCCTCGTTGACATCGCTTGAAATCTGTGCGAAGAATGCGAAATACCCCTTGAGCTCGTCAAATTCAGTAAGAGCTCGGTAATATTCTGTTCAAAAACTCAGCACAAAGTCTTCAGGTCTTGACTCTTCAAGAAAGCAGAATTGAACTTTGCTGTGCTCGCAAATGTAGTCAGTGCTCTCGTTCATACCCCAGAATATGTGCGACTTTCCTGTGTGCTGTTTTCAGGAGCATCCTTGAAGGGGAGTACCTTACAGCCTCTTGCAGAACTTAGGGTGTGGACACTTTTTTTTGTTTTCAATGCTTTTCGGCAAAAACGCTCTTGTGACCTCAGATTTGATCAGATTACCTAGGACCAGGTGGTTGGAATCACATCGATACTCTGCAGTCAATATGGTACCGGCTTTTTTGATCATATCCGATAATGAGATTTTAACTAAAAATCTTGGTACAAAGGTAAGCCCGAGTCTGCAGATGGCACATGTGTGTTGTCTTGATCTTGTGTTCACATAACATAGCTCCAGATACTAATCATTTACAGTCCACCAACAAACTCGAGCGCGAATGCGAAAAGGCGGAACAAGAAAGGAAAGAAAGGGAACGGCCCGCAGGGCCCTGGTGGAGGAGATGGTGGCTGATGGGACTGCGTTTGGTGCATTTCGCGTTTTTTTTTTCTGTTTCTGTTTTGGGTTGGTTTTGGTTTGGGTTGAGCTCGTTCATTGAGTTGGGATATCATTCGTTTTTGGCTTGCTGCCATTAACCTTGGTGTCCCGCACATCAGAACACTTTGACCACAACACAAACAAGATGCACCTTGCGGTTGTGGGCCGCGGTGAAGAGGAAGCCGTGGGTTCAAGTCATACCGGGTAGCACTATGCATTCGGATTCTGCGGTTTCCATTTTTCATTTCCCCCATATTTATTCATTTGGGGGGGGGTGGTGTTTTCTTCGTACTACTGCACCTCTCAGCGCTGGTGGGATCCCCATTTGTCTCCCAAACTTTCACTAAGCACTCTTTATGAGTCTGCAAATCATATCAAGATTCATCTCGGCAAGTTCAAAGCAAGTGTGGTTAAATCATCTTTGAGAACGGAATGATTTAAAATAGACGAGTAACACGAAGAGGGACAACCTTTTTCCATCTGGATCACTCGGTGCAAAGTCACGGCCAATTGAACAAATAAATCATCCGGTTGTCTTCTTCGAGGGCGAAGGAAAATTTCCCCAACCAATTCACTGAATATGGTCTGCATCTCCATCACCCTTGTTTGTCAATTCAGTATCAATTGAATTGGAAAACAAGCTTGCTTACGCAAATCACCATCTATGGAGAACAGAAATTTAGTTGTACAATTCCGTGGATAGAGAAATATTTGTTATTACCCAGACAAGTGCGTGGACCGCCGAGGAAACTTAGCCTAAAATTTTGAATAATTCAGTGCACCAAGCATTATGGACTATTGAAGGAACACACAGATTTGCATAGATTCCAATCACTTCGCCCTGTATAACTCTGCCATTGACCCACCAAAGGGGATCAAATTGTCTGGGTTCTCACCCCAACGGGACTTGTCCCTGAAAACAGAGGTACAATATTCAATGAAATGATCTAGAAAATTGGACCTTTGGTAGGATGCGATTCCAACAGCACGACTTCCCCTTGCGAACAGGGATATAGTCGATGTGCTCGACGGCCATGGTTGAAATACTCTCTGTCAATGGGATGACTGTGTCTCGTACAACAATTCTTTCAGCCAAAGCTTCGCTGGAACATTCTGAGCGATTCCTGTGCGGGTTCATTCCATCTCTCTCTCGTGGGGAACATATGGCAGGTACCTTAATGAGAGCATTCAAGAGAGGCTTGTTGTCGTATGGAGAATCAGCCATTGAATGGATTTCTTTGTGAATTTTTTTCTTGCAGCTCAGGTTTCTGAGCAAGTTCAAGGAGTCCAAACATCAGCGTATTGGCCTAACAATATCCCTTAAAAGCACGCATCATGTATAACACACAGGCTTACCATGGTATCCTGTCCAGCTATAAGCAGAACAGAAGTCTGGTTCACAATATCCTCTTTTGTCAATGTTGTATTTTGGCGCACTGAATCGCGATGTCAGTTCACTTGCCGAAATGCTTCAAACCAGGAACTTACGAAGATACACATAGAGATCATTGCTGGATCCATGCCACCCTCCCAGGGCCGCGGCCTTTTCCTCAGTAACTTGTGTGCCGAGGCAAGTGGCGAGCTTCCTTGCCTTCCAAAGCAGACTGAGGACAGGGAGAAGGCTCACCACATGTTTCAACAAATTGAATTGGGGCAACAGAGCACTGAGGGCATTAGCAACGACAGAGCTTGGAGTCTGGCGAGTGTCTTGTACGCTATATGCGACATAGTTATCACAAGGAGCTGATCATTCCAAAGGGCAGAGTGACATACAGTGCGGTAGAGAGGATTTGAACCAGCTCTTCATCTAACTCAACAGAACGACCCAGCACAACTGGAGGGAATTGGTGAATGATCTACTATCGAACTAAGAAATTCACCCTCTGCGATTGCTGCTAGTGTTCCGGCTCCAATGACCTGACAAACATTAACTATGCTCTCACTGGTGGCTTCCAGCTTGCTTGAAATCTGGGATGTTCAAGTCATCCAAATCGTTTAATGCAATAATTCAGCTTACTTTTCACACAACATTCTCGAATAGTTCTTGATACCGCTGTGATAAGGACCGCGGTGTCGGTATCGAAAGATATATGATTCGAATTCGACTACGTTCGTCCTCTAGAGGGGAAGATATAGTCAAATGATAAGCGGAAGGTCGGTGCGCGAATCGGCCTTGTATGAGCGATAGGTGTGTGTGTGTGTGTGAACGGGGGATCGTGGAGACCGTTCGTCTCCTGGGTGTGGACGTGTGCGGAGGACCTGTTGTTAGTGAAAACAGTAAAGAAGGTGTGAATGCCTAAAACCTGGCTCCCCATACGAGAGTACTGGAACCCCTAAATGTGTTGCCCTGTCTGCTTTCCTTCGTGCGCTCTTCCCCTTAGAACCAGCGCTGGAGATGCGATGTGTGTCGCACAGACGATGACACCGACGTCGTTCGGTCGACGGCGAGACAGTCGGTCTCGTTGGCTATGGACGGCGATTTGTATATGACGGCTTCTCTCCGGGCCTGTTTTCTACAGAGCGAAGCTCGCGAGAACGGTGATCCTAATCGAGGAAGCCTGGGATGGTGACACCGGGTCCGGTGAGGAGGGGACCCTGCTGATGGAGGTGTGAGAGGTGAGACGCCGACGAACGAGCGAATGCAAGATGTGTGGCCTGCCTCGGCAGTGGGCGAGGAGGAGGGTGCACGAGAGGTACGAGGTCGGGGAAGGCTGGGAGTACCCCTTTAGATTGAGCTGAGAACGGTACAGGAAGTGGGGGAAACACCCCGAAGACTACTTCTGCAGGCCGGAAGCTACTCACTACTCCTACTAAATGCGCTCCCTTTATACCTCCTCGACAACTTCCCACGTTTCCAGAGTGCCATGCGGGTCGCAGGTGTTTCCAGGGGGCAGGGGACGTCATGAGGCGTTTCGGGGTGCATATATGACAGGGGGATGGATGCCTCTGCTGAGGAGACCAATTGTCTCTGGGTGCGCGCGAGGCGCGGTGAGGCCAAACGACCTCGGAATACGTCTGGAGCTCAGGCACGGTTGGTAATTGCGTCGGTGAGTGCTCGAGTGCTCAGGAAGGGGGAGAGACGGATGGTCTCGTCCTCGGCTAGTTCAGATGCTGTCATGTGAAGTGGGGGAAGGGCTGTGTCGGGATATCCTCTGCCTCGTCCGGTGGGTCGGCGTCAGGCATGCTGGTAGGTCTGTCCGGTGTGGGAGAGCGTCCGAGAACAGAAACAAGGGAACGTCGTCCACACGCCAGAGGACCGGTCGTATCTGGTTGGTGGACCGCGAGCAGCAACGAGCGCAGCGCGCGGTAGATCGCCGGTTCGTTGGATGCAGAAGGTCACGTCGTCGGCGTCAAGAGCCCGCGGGTCGTGGCGTACGGGTCGTATCCGTGTGGACGATGTGGCAGGAGCGAGCCCCGAATGGCGGGGGGAGACGATGCGGATGTGGGGGAGGAAGCGGTTGGTCTCGTTCGGAAGCTGCTTCTGGTAACGTAGAATCCCATTTAGGAAGATCGTCGCGTACGTCCGAGCTCGTCCCGTTACTCGTGCAGATGGTTCGCAGGGGGCCATGAGGCGACGAGCGATGCGTAGCACGCTCGAGGACCTCACACCGCCTCACCGCACCTGCAGTGAATGCAACATTCAAGGCAGTGCACATCCGACGGTGTTCCTCGCCTGTTATCAATGGTGTTGATACATTCAAGGTTGAATCTGCAATAAATTGTCCGTACTCGCACGCTCTGAATACTCCTGGGACCCTCTAAGACATGGAAAAACATTTCAAGAAGAGGAGATATTCGGAATGTGTCAACACTGTTAAAAATGTGTTGCACGGTGTGAGGATCGGAAACCATGAGGCGGTCTTGCTGCTGCAAGTCAGTGTAATAAACGGGAAGATCTGGTTTGACTGACGCTGAAACAGCCTTTCAACCGGTATACATTTCTGTATTCCTTCAACCAGGCAAACTTGTATTTACCATACGGCGAAGAGACCCAGAGTTGTAGCATATTTCCTGTGGGATGAGGATGGATGTCCGGGAAGATGAAATGGCACACCAAAAACCCATGATGGCGAAGGAGGTCCAGGAATTGCTCTGAAAGAGACCTTGCGTGTGCATACAGCAATGTATACTGTCACGGCGACAGCAAGTGAGGTGAATGCGAGCAGGTAGTTCATTGCAAGATTCAAGAGATATCACTAGGAGCGGGCGACGATAAGACAAGGGCGTTCAGGGGGTTGCCACATCAAGAATAGAACATTCCAGCCTTTGTTCAGGTGACGGTGACCCGTGAACAACAACTTTGGTACCGGTGACGGTGATGGCCCAGGTTTTTGGCGTAAAACGGTCAAAGTGAGGTGACGGGTGACACCCTGTGACCTTTGGTAATAATTTATCCCGGCATGGGAACTGCACCACAGAAATGTACATATTGTCTTCTTCACGTGCGCAAGATCCTCGAGCTCAGTCTATTTATTTGGTGACTGGCAAGTAGCGGGATCAAATGTCTGTTTGTTCATGTTGATGCCACCAAAAGCTGTCAAATGACGGTTCTCCGATGTTCTGCTGGGTCCTTGGACGAGGAAAAACACGAAAAAAATCCCAAAAAGGAAAGATTGAAAGAAGATTGTAGAAACTCGCAAGTACTCAACAGATACATTATTCCGACACCTCCCAAGCACTCTCTTCAGCTTATCCTTATCCCAAGTACATTTTTTCCCTTGTCGACTCCCAGACACCCTGTGAAGTTCCCGCAGTGTTTGCATGGTACTGTACAGACAACTCGACAGTTGAGTATTCCATCCGATCCTCTCTGACAACACCGGCATGTGGGCACGGTCTCATGCTTTTGAATCCGCTTGCATGGTGGTTCGTTGCATTGGATCAACCATTGGGGGCCTTAATTGATCAATAGGGTGTTTCACGACAAGTTTTTTGACCGTTTTTTGATGTTTTTTCAATACCTTTTTCATGTCTTTTTCAATAAAAAAACACTCAAAAAATGCGGAAAAAACACGTGAAAAAAGGTTTTTCGTGAAACCCCTCATTGGGAAACAGTTATCAGTCACAATTGTGTCATAGTGATGGTGAACACACCATCTCCCATCCTCTCCGCCGCCGCGCTGGCATGCCCTATGTATCCCTCTGCCAGAAGCTCTGCACAGTGCTTATAAGTATGCAGCAAAGTTACAGAAATGGCGCAAACGAGAGAGAGTGCAGCAGGCTGACCAAGCAGAGGAGGAAGCCATCTTTGCTGGCTTGGGTATCGACAATGCGTGCTACGAGGTTCAGTTCGACAGCAACAATTCTGACAATGACTGTCTCTTTTGGTTTGAGGATGGAGCTGGACAGAGCAGAGTCAGAGGACCGGAGCCAAAGGATTAGTCAGAAGCCCCTGAGCAAAAAGGAAAAAAGAGTTGAAAACGAACTCGAAAAAAGGGCCAGTGTGACATAAAAGGGGTAGGGGCCTTTATGCATGGGGTCAAAAAATGGTTGTGTTTTGTCCAAATCCTTTTTTGATGGGACTGAAAAATGTTCCGAGTTCAAAAAAAACGATCAAAAAACTTGTTGTGAAACACCCTAATATAAGCATGCTTCGGGTATCTCAAGATGTACAATGGCAACATTGCATTGTATACATTTCGGGCCCGGGATTGATGGATCTGTTCGAAATATTAAGCACAGATTCAACACTGGTGAAGAATGACCAACTAACCTGTTTTGGAAATCAGCTGCTACTTCTCTCTGCAAAAACTGACTAGGAACATAGT
The DNA here is from genome assembly GCA_029378375.1 of Mycena olivaceomarginata. Lineage (NCBI taxonomy): Eukaryota > Fungi > Basidiomycota > Agaricomycetes > Agaricales > Mycenaceae > Mycena > Mycena olivaceomarginata. The sequence continues at coordinate 41,325 of JARKIC010002368.1, read as the reverse complement.
CCAGATGGTAGTAGGGGGGGACACACAAAGATGATGGCTGAGCAAACCCCACCTCAGGAGGGACTGTTTCAAACATATCTGAGTGTCGTGATATTGTAAGTCAGTGGTGATTGACTGAGGAATGGCATCCATCATTGTCTGAGAGTTCCAGTAGGCCATGGGGAGGCTGAATGGCCTCTGCAGCTGAAGTGAGAAAACCTGGGAATGGGAATGTGGTGAAACGGTGCACTTGATATACAACTAGAAATAGCTTAGATTGGGATTGCAAAAACAACCACAAAACCACCACTACACAATCTATTCCTCCAAAGATGTAAGTGCTTCTCTTTGTGAGTTGGGTCCGGGCGTAGTATGCGACCAATGGGTTTGGAACAAACACAATTCAACTGCTAGACTTCAACAAAGCTGTTCAACACACGCTAGCACTACACAGCTGCCAACAACAATACTGCTAGCACCTGGGATGGTCTGGGGTTTATGGGTTGGATAAGGTGCTGGATCACTAGATCGAGGGCACCAGGGCAGAGTATGTAGGTTTGTGAAAATCCTCGCAATGGGATACCCAAAGACTATTGAGGCTAACAACAAGGGACTTCAATCCTCAAGCGACAAGGCAGTCCTTAAGCCGCTGACCTATTCCTTAACCAAGAACAGGAATGTTTCCACTTTGTATTGGCAATAGACACTATAAGTGTCCAGCTAGCGACCCAACACACTACAGCGCTTCCGTCAATATGGGGTGAAGGCGAAGTAACTGACAAGTTACAGTCGGTCTAGAGGTGGGGGCACCTAGTCCGTCTTCTTCTTAGTGGGCTCGAGTCAACACACAATCACCTAGCAGGCGATCCAACACACTACGAAATATATCGGGGTGAAGGCAAAGCTGCTAGCGCAACTGCTAGCTGGTTCTCGAAGAGAACACCCTTGGTTTTATACGTGAAGACTCCGAGCCAACAACTTAGAACCTCAACTTAAGATCTCGACGTGTCCAGAGTCAACAGTATTGATTCCAATAAAGCTACTACTTGTGAAGTGTGTTACAATCTCCACTAGCAACCTGAGACCACCTGCACCAACTTCGTACAAAGTCGGGGTGTAATAATCTGAGGTTCTAGCCTGCTCTGTGCTCCCTTTATACTACTGAGGTCCATGTACATGTGATAAACAGAATGAATAATATAAATGAGTGAAAATGATGTGATGGATACAACAGCCAATGAAACGACTGCCGTTTGGTTTTATGATGGGTCTATGCCAAGCAGAACAGCCACACTGATCCGCTAGCGTCCATTTAGGTATCGTGAGTGATTCTCAGCCTGCTGTCTGCTGCCAGAACCTCTATCCTGACGAAACGGAGTTGAATCCACCACCTGGAGTCATCTAGCACAGGTCAGAGCACCGGCTTGCAGCCTGTTTATCTGTTGCTGCATTAGTGGTGACCCATGCATCTGCACCAATAGCCTGCTAGCTATTCCTCTACTGGTCTACTTGTCTCTGTTTGTGATTGTGACTGCATCGTGACAGTCACATGTTCGCATCTGTGTTCCAGGTCTCAGGTTGATCACTAGTTGGGTGCCGCACACTAACACCCTTGTTAGAAGGCTGCTAACACGTGGGTTTATTACCCTTCAGATTCCAGACTCGCTATTCGCACCATCTGCTAGTGCGCTCGCAGAGTACCACTCTCCTGGTCTCGTTTCCTAGGTGCTAGCACCCTTGACTGTTCAGGCTTATGGTTATTTCCTCGTGGTTTGTGCCTCCAGACCATACTAGTGCATCACACTAGTCGTATCTGGTGCTACAACCGGCAGCTTGGGCTCACTCCAGTTCTCCTTTATATCGCCTAGCCAGAGTCCTGAGTGCTAGTAATAACACCTCAGAAGTGCTAGTGCTTTCCCATTGTATAAATACTGGTCCTAGGAAATCACAAAATAGCACTAGATGCCACACACTCTTGTTACGGTGTCTCAGCAGGGTGGAAACATCTTGCAGGTCTGTTCAACAACTTTGAGTTGATCTGAAATTAGTTCCTGTGAGGCACGGCTGTTGTTTTGCTTCCACGGTTTAGTGTACGCGATGAGAACTTCTGTGGTAATGTAAAACCGAGTTTTCACATCCGCGGGTCTTGTTCCATTCTTTTGTGAAGCCTATGTAATTGACACTGTGTTTTCCATCCTGATTAGCCACCATTGTGAATACTCGAATTTGGTTTGGTAGAAGGACGGCCACGCTTAAGAGCATCCAGGGGTCTTGGACCATCTTTGGAGCCCTTCGGGCATCCGGGTTGTCGGTCTGACATCGAGAACTGCTGAAAATGACACCGAGAATTCGGATGTGTCAAAGCCAGAAAAGTGTGATTTCGATGGAAGCAAGTGTCTAGCTCGTGTTTTAGAAGTGATCCAAGTGCCCAGGTAGGGAACTGAGTGTATAGGAGGGATGGGAAGCTGGCAAGAGGCAGAGAGCGCCAGCAAGGTTATGTGCCAGTGGCTGTGAAACATACTAAATGGTGCAATCAGTGGCTGTTGCCACATAACAGACATAATGACCCAGCTGATCAATTGGTGAACCCAAATGACTGGCAAATCACCCATTTCACCCACCAAGTTCACCAGCAACCATATAACTCCAATTCAAGTCAGCCAAACCATCCAGTATGTGAATAGGGAAGTATTTAGGGTAACTGTAGTTTTTTAAAGCAGTGAACAGCACTGGAAACTGTAGATTGTCGTGTTTGATGGGGTCATTTCACTGTTGTTGGTGTGATTCCTTTGGTCCATTGTTGCCACCCTCAATATTGGGTCATTTACTAAATGCAGCAGACTTGTGAGATCAATCTTGTCATAAATCACCTGGGTTCTACTTTTTCGCACGACGCGTCCGTATGGATGCAGACACGTTTTAGCGGCACAGGACTCTCATGATGCCACCACGTGACCTTCTCACGGTTGAAACCCGGCCTCGGATTCTAAAGCCGCAGACTTGGGGAGTCTGCACCACGGGATACAGAAGATGTTAGGGACTAGGAACCCATACAGATGGATCCTAGTCCCCGGACGCACCAACACTGAGACAGAAGCGTACACGAAGTACATGACTGGTTGCAAACCGATCGGGGTTTGAACCACTGGATACAATGACATTCAGGACTAGGAAACCCGAACATCGGGTCTCCCAGGTCCTCTGACGTCATGGAAACCGATATAGAGGAGTACAGGAGTATCAGCATTAATGCTCCTTAATGCTGCGGTATAGGAACTGATTGTGATTGACTGCAATCACTTTAATTTATTAGAAGCCTATATAAGCTCAGTAGAATCTCCATGTACAGTAGATTCTACCTCGTCTAATCTCAGGCTTCTACCTTGGCTTGACATAGGCATGTCTCCACCCTGCCCCGCTTCCTCCACATTGTACTACGGGTTGTATCCACGCCCTGAGTTGTATACCTGAGTGGATATCACACCCTCTTCGACTCGTTCTGGGTTCCACCTTGCATCCCGACCTACGACATACGGCCTCCTAGGGAGGATGCCATACAACTGGTCCTACTGCTTGAGGAACACACAAGCTACTAGTGTCTATCAGGTTTATCCTGGTTGGGGTTTCTCGTCGGGTTACTCGTTGTTTAGCCGACCCAGAGGCCGTTGCTGACAAATCTCCAGGGAATGTCCTGAATAGAATTTCTGATTTCTCTTCTGAATTTGTGTTATAAATGATCGTAAAAATGCATAAATTATCAAGGGCCAAATTCAAAATTCTGGCCGAGATATTCCCTGTAAAAGATGAATCTGAGATAATTTCTCACTCAAAGTTTAGCCAAAATGTGGTGTGTTCGTGCAGCACAATAGACCAACTGATTTGCCTGAATTCTGGTGATTGGAGCCATTATATAAGTGCCATCACTTCCCTTTCACTTGCCAGTTACCAATAAAATTGTTCTCGTCCGCAACCCTTGATCATGAACATGCAATGGTAGGTAGGTAGATATATTCTGGTGCAGCCAGGGCCTGTACTACATACATGGTGTCTAATGCATGCTATAGATGGTGTGTGATCATTTGGGGATCTTGATTGTTACCTAGCCTTTCCGCCCCCCTCCTGGTACTTGGCCTGCAAGAGTTATGAGATTATACATAGTAAACTGGCTGTGCCATTTGCGGGACCGCATTGGTACAATATACCTCCTCCCCTGGATTCCCCAGTTCAATCTATCTGTTCTAATCCGCAACCTTTGATTGTGAAGATATAATTGCGTTTGGGAACCCATCTTCCTGTTTTTGTTAGTGTCCCATAACAAACCGCAGAGCTCAGGTACCTGGTCATGTCTCTAAGCTTCGGTTTGATTCAATTATCACGGATGACTCAAATATAATCTATCTGAATCAAGTCAAATGATATTCTCCGGCTTGCTCTGTTCCCACCTTGAAGTGAAGCTGGATCTGAGTTGTTCGACAATTCCAGCCCAAGCAGCGGCTGAACACAACTGTGGGAACATCTCATTAGAAATATTCCACGATATCTGAACCCTGATCAGCAGGAATCTACACTGGGTGACTTTCCATAAGATTAGATTTATGCTGGGGAATAATTTTGGTCATTTTGCTGAGATGCCGGGGCAGCTGCCAGGACCCCATTGGGCTCAGATCTCACTTGGAATTTTTTCAACCCTCTTCTAAATCTTAATCAAATTATAATCTAGAGGGAGGGTCCCTACCCCCTCTTCAGAATTTCTTACTCTTGAATACCTGGTCTTTGTTGTTCTTGTCAGGCTCTCGTCCATTTGCATTGCCGCTTTTGGGCTGTATGTCACTGATGTCATGGACATTACTGGTCTGCCTTCTGCCTTGTCATACTATACCTGGCTCCCCGAGGATTCCAGGCCAATTGAGGACGACAAAGGCACAATCAGCTCAGTTTTTGCCGCTCCGTGTGCAACCTATGCACCTCAATAGTCCTGAGTACCATCATCCTGCCATGACTGGTTCATCTTCTATTCCACCCTCCTCAATGTCTTGAAGTTGATGGTACAGGAATGACACATCAAGATCCATTGTGGATGAAGGCAGATGCGTGGAAAGAAGTGAGACACGTTGATTGTCGTTATTTAGATAGTACCATGACAGTCAACAAAGAAACCTATACTGGGGTTTTTCATTCAAATCGACAGGGGGGTGACACATGACCCTTTTTTTCAAGTTCAACATTTCGACACCGGCCAAAATTTGGCGTGACACCCCTGAAATTTCGACATTTCCTACAAAAATTTTCGCTTTTTTGCATCTTTCAGGCCATTTTAGCCGTGCCGTGACCAGCAGGTTCGACAAGGGCCGCCGTGATGCGTGACCGCAACCAAAGCTCGACATTGACATAGGGGTCTGTGACCCGTGACTGTTGATTTGAACGAAAAACCCCAGTATGTACACCCCCAATAAATGTATTGAATATCTGTAGAATAAAGTCAAGCTGATCCAGAAAATCTTGTAGTAACTCAAAACTTGGACACGAAATCTGTTGTCGACTTTTAATGTTGTCTCTTTGTATGTGATCACTGGTCTGACGTAGTCTCTTATAAGCAGACACTATAACATTTTAACCTCGTACCTCGGTTTGTTATAGTCTGTCAGTAACCTCGATCAAATGATCATTGGCGGTGCTATTACAAATCACAAAAAATTCCTGGCATTGACAAGGGCGCAGTGACGTGTTTTTGGCTCTTTCACGGCTGCCTCTGTGCTTAGAAACACAATTTGAGTAAGGACTTCCGCCAAAAGATGGGTGGAAGGTTGCAGAAGCGCAATGCCGAAATTTGATGGGCCAGCAGGCGGAAAAAGCCGATATCTTGAATGCTCGTCGAGAGCTCATAAATCGTGATATGCAGAGGGTATTTCGATTGGATGTGAGGTTTTGAGAGACTTTCTCTCTCAAAGTTTGTGGATAGAGCTACCAGAACAGTGAGTGGTTGTGGGAACAATTTCAAACTCCGACGATTATATAATAACGGCGCGACCTATACACGATCGCGCGGTTAACTACAGACGTGTTAGTCCCGTGATTGATGATCTATCCTTGAGGGTTAAGCTTAAGTGAGTCAAGCCTCCTCCGGTGCTACATATTCATCAGGACGAATGTAAATACTGGGGTTTTTCATTCAAATCGACAGTCACACATCACGCACCCCCCTGTCGAGGACGAATTTTGGTCGCGGTCACGTGTCACAGAGGGGTTTGTCGAACCCTCTGATTCGAAGCAATGTCACCTCCCCCCCCCCCAGTGGCGAAAAAGGTAAATTTTCCATGGAGCTGTCGAAATTTTGGGGGGTGTCACGCGAAAATTCGACTGCTGTCGAAATGTCGAACTGGTAAATCGGGTCACGCGTCACACCCCCTGTCGATTTGAATGAAAAACCCCAGTATGAGTGAGATACTGGTAGAAAACCACCTCCAATGCCGAATATCATCTGGGACTGGGTTGATTTTTGCTGTAGCGCTTGGTTGTGAATTCTCATTCAACGCGTACATGTTGTAGTACACAAATTTTAAGCACTATCTACTTGGAGACAATAGCTTACGGCCGGGCTGGTTGTTACCCTATATACAGAGTTCACCCCTTTCACCCCTAATAAATTCTCTTCGACAGAATCGCCCCGACGAAGCCAAGTTGGTGGTGCTGCAAGAAACGAGATTGGAACTGGCGGGTCCCAGGACAGTCATGCACTGGAAATGGGCTAGCAGGAACTCGCACACCAGTTCGTTAGTCGTGATATCACAATGCGGGGTGAGCCTCGACTGGTGTACAGGTTGGCCACTGGCGAATACTCGCTCTTCAAAATGCGCCACGGTGGAGAGCCTCTTCATGAAGCTTAAAAACTCCCTGCACGTAATGTATCGGTTACGATGATATCCTCAGGCCGTGGATCGGGTAATAGGACATTCAATGCTTCTGAGCGCCTCGATAGAAGCGACTCGAGAGGAATTTGATTGTGACGGTGTGGTAGTGTGGTAGGGATGGAAATGTTTGAGGGGGGGGCAGGTTCTGATCGCACGGGCCACCAACTTGGCCACTAGCCCGGCGAGATATTACTTAGGGTCAGGGTCAAATCAAGTGGGTTTCATACAGTTCGTAATTATTCCATGCATACCGCAACCCAGACATTGGCGCAAGCGTGGCAACGTTCTCGGGATACTGTGCCTATATGTAAGGGAGCAACGCTCAGGGGACCGTGACATGCCCGTTGCCTTTTTTTCAGGCAACGGGGTGTACCGTGATCGTGACTGGCATTGCCTCCCTAAGCAACGGGCCATCTGTATATACCTTTGTGGCCCAGTTGGAGATTGTGACAGAACACATACGGTCTGTTATTCGAGTCCCCTCAAGGGTAGGTCTTGCTCACTTTGTCTTTTTATTATTATGATTTTTTACGATTTTTTTGCGATTTTTTTTTTTCAATGTCACGATTTTTTCAAGAAACCAGCCCCACCATTACCGTGACCGAGGCAACACAACGGGCTCCCCATACCGTGACCGTTGCTCCCCTACATATAGACACAGTAATAGGAGCGTAGTAAGGAGAAAGGTCCGAGCAGAAACACAGACAAGAGGATGCCGTCATGAGGATTTGAAATATCCGAAACAACAACATCGCTGGACCTTGAGATTCCATTGTCTTGGCCCAAAACAAAGTGGGACCTTCCAGAATTGCCGTCGACGGACGGGTGGGCCTGTCCTGTGGTAAAAAACGGCTGTTTTTTCGACAACCGCCCCGTTTAACGGACGGGTTGGGTGCGGAGAAGTAACAGGAATGTTACGATGGAGACCAACAGTGTGCCCACGGATCGGCAGAATGAACAGGGATAGAGGACATCGAACTTTCCCCTACGGGGAACACTTGGGCGAGGCAAAAGAAGTAAGACCCGGTATGAAGGAGTACCATGTCGTTTACCATGCTGTAACCATACACTCAGAAGAAGCGAGACCGCGCAGACGAATCTAGATAGACTGCGAATGTGTTACAACCCTTTGTTCGTACTGTGGCCAAGGACCGGTGTGACAAGTGTGGAGAAGACCGTGACTTGGCGGTGATATGGGAGTTGACGAGAGGCTGGAAAGGGTCGAACGGAGTTCGAATGCTCTTTTCTTCTGCCCATCATCCACCAAATTCGCACAGTTCAATTTTCAGTGTGAGAGGGCCTTGCTGGCTCGAGCCTACTGGATTACTCCAAAGATTTTCACCGAAGGGTGCTAAACGGGCCGAACTGCGCGGTCCCTGCATAACCATGTGGCACCTTCCGTAACCTCTCAATACAACGGCATCCTGCATCCTGTCAGCAATTCGCAATACTGTCATTTCGGTCGCCTTGCAAAATGCCGCTCATCGATTTGGAAACGTCCACAGGACTTGGTAGCTTTCAATACATACTCTCAACACCGGCGGATCCCAAACGCAAGGTCTGTCTCAATCACAAACGTGGTCCCAAGGATTCTCAAAGACGGCGCAAAACAAGCCGAAATGCGCGGTCGTCCTAGCACAACCATGTGGCATTTTCCATAAATTTCCAATGTCATACGGCATCCTGCACCCTGTCACCAAGTCGCAATATTAGACGGTCAGTCCGGTGAATCATTCCATTCGCCTTGCAAAAATGCCGCTGATCGATTTGGAAACCTCCACAGGACCGGGTAGCTTTCGATATACACTCTCGACACCAGCAGATGCCAACGCAGAGGCCATCGTACAAGGCACCCCGACGCTGGTTTTGATACATCCCATTGCGCTTGGGTCAGAGATGTTCCATCGTACGTGAAAGTTGTTGCTGTTCTCACGTTTCGGGCAAAAACGAAAAGCACGCAGCCATATATGCCGACCCCCGACTGCGGCGCTTCAACCTACTGACGCTGGACCTCCGGGGCCATGGTTCCACCTCTGCCCCCGTGGACCCTCATACGTATGGGCGGGAGACAGCTGCAAAGGACGTGTTGCATTTGATGGTATGTACCGCCTAGTACCTACTCTTAGTTCAAAGTTTTCATTCGCCCAGGACACTCTAAAAATTCCAGCCTCTCATCTGATGGGCGTGTCGATGGGTTCATGCATCGCTTTGCAGATGGCCATCTTCGCGCCTGAACGAGTGCTCTCGATATGCATGTTTTCTCCTCTGCCGTTGATAGAGCCCCCGGAGGTCATGGCTGGCCGGCAGGAAATCTGGGACTACTGGATGGAGGCGTTCTCGGATCCGCAGAACGTCGACTCCCTTGCACTCAAAGACGCAATGATAGGTGGGCTGCAGGGCACGTGGAATAATCGCCAAACGAACCTGAGCAAAGCGTACGTACGAGCCTCTGGCATGCATTTGAACTTTGCTTCCACACAGCGACTGCTAATGCCCAAGTATGTAGACTAACGGCCAAGACGGTTCCGGATATTATACGAAATTGGGCGCCAAAGAATTACGATCTCTTCCACGGCGTCGCAGTGAATTTCTTCCTCAACCGTCCACCGCATCCGGTCGAGAGTCTGGGGCGCATTCACTGTCCTGTGGCGGTCGTCCACTGTTCAGAGGACCTCCCGTACCCCATACATCATGCGCAGGAACTTCTTAACCTCCTTCAGAGCGCCAGTGTTGCTGCTCAACTCTTCACCATTGACGATGCCCCCCATTACGGGAATGTTACCCACTTCGAGGAGTGAGTTTGCTGTTCTATCCATTCAGCAGTCGAGTCTGACTTCAGATGGCGATATTTTCATCAGGGCCAACGATTTACTCTACGAATTCTTGTTGGCTAATTCGAAGGGCACGACACTCCCGCCGGTTCCTCCCAGCGTGGAATCCCCGTTTCTAGCCAACTTGGTTCGCCTCGGGTTTCAGCAGGACGACGAAGAGAGTGATTCTGATGGAGACGGTTCACTGACTGGGAAAGTCTTGAACTTGAGCAGGGCGGATGCAAGGGACCGAGATTAATGCTATGCGCGTAAGATGATATAGGAGCCGATAATTGTGTTCAAACTTTTGGGAACTCGATAGACGGTGATCCCGGTGGTGCGTTCATTAACGGATATAGCTATTACCTTACAAGAACTTCCGAGAAGTTTCTAACACTGTTGAGGAGCCGCTCTGGAGGATTTTGTGCCAAAATTCAGAAACAATGACCGAAATAGATGGATAAATGTTGCCTGTCTGTTGTTTGACCCTAATTTTCCCGGATTCTAGGCCCTCTGTTCCTTATGCAGCTCCAGTATCTAGCCAAATGCTGGTTGTCTCTTCTGTATGTACCACCAAAAAAAAAATGTGTGTCGTCACCATGAGGTTTGGGCTGAATTTCGCGAAATCTATGTGGTCAGGTTAGATGTAAGCACCCGCGCCGTGTTTAATTTGTGCCCAGCCCTTGGATGATGCACAGGATCCGACAGAATATATCGACTTGGGGTCTGTTAGAACTTAGATCTGGTGCGAACTCTCACCAAAGTTGTAACAAAGATATCTCACCCGTCAAAGGACCGGAGTCAATGGTTGGATTGTTGTGTCAACCGCTTCTTGCTTCTGACCTCCTTCCTCTTCTTCAATTTAGCAAACAGATTATACCAGGTGCAGCTTTGAATACTTGCATGATAAATTCATAGTCGCATTTTATTGCTCTGAAGCAACAAGGGTAGGTCGGTCAAGGAATGAGGATTCATACGCACTCGCTCGTTCGGTCAGAAATTCATTTTCCTATGGAATCCGTTATGGAGGTGTACAGAAGTTTGGGGTGAGCTTGACATTATCTGGTGTTGCTGCGACGTGCATTTCTGTGGCGGCGGGGCCACCCGGGTGTGGCCTCGGAAGACAGTTCGGGCCTGACTAGGGTGCATCCGAGTCCACAAAAGAAGTGGGGTGCGCTGAGGACCATAGAGCATCGTCCATAGATTCCGTTCCCCGAATAGAGTTGATTTGAAGGATATATGGTTGTGAGCGATCAACATAGACATTCCGAGGCTCGTTTAAATGCGCTTGAGAACAAATGGTCATCCATCCCGCCTCGACTCGTGTTTCCGTGCGTCGGGCCACGTCTTGAACAATCCGACCTACCTGCCGAGGTTGGCCGACTGCGGACTACCCGAGGGCTTTATTTCGCCCAGAGATTTGCCGCTTAGCACCTTCGATTTTAATCTGTCTACCGACTGATTCGCCATCATTTTTGGAATGGTGGGATTGCCCTCTTGACAGACACTTCATTATCAGTACCACTCGTAACTCATTTGATATGATTAGTGATTAGTGATATTTTGGCTTGGCTCGGGCTCGGGCGGGCTTTGGCTTCCTGGCCTCAGCCCTCAGCCCAAGCTGTCAGAGAGAGTTCAGCTTGGCTTGGCTTCGGCTCAACTTGAAGCCGGGGCTTGAATCATATTTTTTTTATCACGGAAATATGCTACAAAAAGGGAGAAACTAGCGTGATTGCACATTCGTATGTCACCTGAGGTATGCCAGATATTTTTTATTCTCATTGAAGTGTGGGGATGAACTGCCACTTGGCTTCCAAGTCAAGAGATTTGGCCTGGCTTGGCTTGTCAAGAGTATCACTAGTAATGAATATTGACAGAATTGAAAGACACGACATGCGTACACCAACGGTGTGCCCGAAGGCCTGATTTTTGATGCGGTCGGGTCGGAAATGTAGACAGGAGATGCAGATACTACCACAGATTATTTTGCCACGCAAATCAAGCACGAACCGCCTATATTCGCGTCGTTAGAATCTTGAGCCTGCCATAAGCCAGTGCAACTTTTTCGCTTACCATTCATCCAAAGGCTTCACCGAACTTGCTGATAAAACTTGAAGCGGGTGATGCGTTGACAGGTTTCTTGGCACGTCTTGTCTGCCAAGTTTAGAGGTCCTCATTCACACTGCCGGTTCCTCAATTTAGTGGGCATTTAAGTTAGCTACACTTCCTAAAGTATCTTAATACATATAAATATGCCATAAACCCAATCTTATATATGGGATTTGTGGCTTGACTAAATCTAATCACTAATCTAATCTATCAGAATACAAATAAATGTCCACTAAACTCCAAGGATTGTTACACCTTTTGCCGACAGGGAAATGCAATACAGAAAATGGAGAATAAATCATGTTGAAATGAGTTGTGAAACAAAAGATATAAGGGCAGTCTGTATGCTTGTCTATACTTTAGATTTTAAATTGAGTTTAAAGGAAGATTAAATGAGATGTATAGATTCCCATTTAAAAGTGTATTAAACTGGATATTAAACTTCAGGCTTCGGACGCCTTTAGACACATCTGCAGATGGTCTGCAGATGGTCTGCAGATCATCGTCACCCACTGAAAAAATGCAAAAATGGCAGGGTGACGATGATCTGCAGACCATCTGCAGATGTGTTTAAAGGCGTCTGAAACCTGAAGTTTAATATCCAGTTTAATACACTTTTAAATGGGAATCCATACATCTCATTTAATCTTCCTTTAAACTCAATTCAAAATCTGAAGTATAGACAAGCATATAGACTGCCCTCATATCTTTTGTTTCGCAACTCATTTCAACATGATTTATTCTCCATTTTTTGTATTGCATTTCCCTGTCAGTAAAAGGTGTAACAATACTTGGAGTTTAGTGGACATTTATTTGTATTCTGATAGATTAGATTAGTGATTAGATTTAGTCAAGCCATAAATCCCATATATAAAATTGAGTTTATGGCATATTTATATGTATTGAGATACTTTAGGAAGCGTAGCTAACTTAAATGCCCACTAAATTGAGGAACCGGCGGTGTGATTGTTGCCTCATTGACACGGCAACTAATTTGCACAGCCTCGGTACGAGTCCTTTAAAATCCATGCGGTTCGCGTATGGCTCGCGTGCCGCCATTGGCGTCTTGCAATAAATGGCTGCAAATCTAAATACACTCATCGTCCTGGGTTCATCTCCCGACTCCTACTTCATCGGATATGGGCGCCGGTACTTTGCCGAAAACATGCCCGAATCGTTCACAAAGCATGCCAAGGAGGACCTGAGCATTAGTATGACGCAGTGGATAAGGTGCGCGAGTTTTCAACTCTCGCTCCTTCTTCGTCTGATCTATCTGCAATCCGGGCAGCATGAGCAAGGCCCTCGATACATGGGTCAGCCATAATACGGCGACGGGAAAATGTACGTGGATCCTTTGCGCGATACCAAAACCCCCAAGTCTGAGTCCTGATCCTTTATATATCTAGTCCATTTCAACGGCAACATAAACCAAGATATACGAGATCACCTCTCCGGCGTCAACGGCAAGGCGGCCGCCGAGTTCCTTTCCTTTCCGGATTGCGACGATCCCGCGCACTACTTTGTCAAGTGCAAGAACGCGGGCGTGTGGAATGCCTTCCTCAAGGATTACTTTGTGCAGATACTGAGAACAGCAGGGACGGTTGCGGAGAACTTCGACGCTGGGCTGACGGGGATGCTGTTTGGGAAGGGGAAAACGTACATCCTCATGTTAAAGGGCGGCTTCTCCGCGGACGTGGACGACGACGAGCTCACCTCGGAGGAGGAGCACCCGCTGTATAAGGTCCGTAGTGTTATGCAGTTATCGGCGGCATCCATTCAATCATTCGGTTTTTGGTTTCGCTAGGTGCTAATGGAGTACAGCAACGGCTGGTGTATTGAACGCGGCTCGACATTGTGCTTCTACGACTCAAGATATTTCTTCCTAAAGTTCAAACGGCCCGGGGAGAGCGTGGTTCAAATGCGTTGGAATCTCCCGCCCAATATGAATGCGAATTGGCAGAACTGAGAGATGTGGCGGAACAACCGGAAGAGCAGATCGGTGAGTGCACGAGAAGGATCCACAATGGGGCATACAGGTTCTCACACAAGAATCATCATTTTAGCGTTGATGCAGGAGCATCAGACGTGGAGTCAAGTCGCAAAGATGAGGATGGTTCGTATGCCTCCTAATTGTGATGGCTGTTGGGTCAGAGCTAATGAAGATTCAAATCAGACTACAGAGATTGGGGCAAACAGTATGTTGTTTCATCAGTACCGTCGTACTGTCCGGCATTATTGAACGAGGATTTTTTGGGGGGAGTGGCTTGCAACGGCAGTGAGCGCAACTCAAATATTAATTTAATTGCGTCTCGAAAATCGGTTCTGGTGGTAGGATGACCGGAAACTCGCAAGATTAGCAGTGCGCGGTCCGAGTCCCTCTCCGCCCCCTCTCCATATATAATCGCCATCGTCACCCGGGCACAACGTGCACTCAAGGGCCGCCCTCGAGCGTGGTATATCGCGAATTCACCGCGCACGGACCGAGTGGAGCCCCATCCGCGTGGAGGGCATTGTGCGGAGACGACGCTGGGGGTGCCCGAACGCCATCCGAGCCGCTGAGACGGGCGAGAAGCGCGGGGAACGTCGCCGCATGCACTGGGAGCAGCCTCGTAGCCAGCCGAGCGTGGTGAGCTGGAAGAGCGGCGCTGGGCAGAGGACGCCTGAGATCCATGCAGCGCGCCGCCGCACATCTTGACTCGGTGTTGCCGTGGGGAATGCGCTCCCTTCCCCGTGCACCATGCACGACGCGCAGAGACGCGCGTTGGCGGCCGAGTCGTGCAGACGGCGGACGGCCGATATGCACGCACGATGTGCGTGTAACGCGAGCGTTGTGCACACAGCGGTGATGTGTGTCGCCTGCGAGGTTGGGCAGACTTCCGAGTCGGGGAAAGCGCTGCATGGCCCTGGGAAAGGAGCGGTGTAGACGTCCGAGTGCGCACAAGCCTGAGACGGCGCGAGTTCGATCGGAACTCGAGCGCTGCGAGTCGAGTCGCGCAGAGACCGGGGGTAGAGCCCGAGTCGTGCAGACACCCGAGATGCGCGGGTGGGGATCGAGTGCGCACAGAACGCGAACTGTGCGCGATGCGTGAGTCGAGAGGCGTCCCGCGCAGCTGCCGTGAGTCGTTCTTGATGCCGGTATCATCGCATCCGCCTGACCCCCGAGACGTGCGGTGGAGGCCCGAGTGCACGCAGAACGCACTCCCTGAGTCGGGGCGCCGCGCGGGCGGAGTCGAGCCCACACGAGCCCGTGATGCACACCGTGCACGCAAGTGGTGGGAATCGGCGTGTTCTGTCTACAGTGCCTGATCCCGACTCATCCAGGATGAGAGCGGTGCTGCTGGAGAGCGCGATTGTTGGAAGTGAAATCACAATACCCGCCGTTCTTCAGTCAGGAAGGCCGCAGACGACGACCATGGAGCGTGAGGAGGGCACGCAGGCGGGTGCCAAGTATGGCGTCCTGCACATGGCAGGCTGGGGGTGGACGGGGGTTTAGTTGCAAAGAACGCTTGAGGGCTGCTGCTGGGAGACGAAGGGAGGGTCGAGGAGCTTGAGGGGAAGGCGTCCTAAGGAGGTTCTTCGAGGACGGTCTCTGGTAACCTGGGGGCATTGAAGGAAGGACGAGGCCCTCTACAAGGCGCAAGAGCGTGGAGTTGATGTGGTAGTACTAAGTGTTGACTAAGTGCTTGGTCATCCTCACCCGCTCAATCCGAACTTCGACCAACGTGGACCAAACAACCCTTCTTCGTCTACCATCACCTTTCCCACTGACCGAGCGACTTTGCTCTACTCAGTGAGGACTTGCCTTTAAGTGCCGTCTGCTGACTTGCCGCGGTGCTTATGTAGGCCCCGTCGCTCCCTTCAATTTTCATTCATTGATCAACATTGGCCAGCTCATACACACCTGAACGCAACACTGTTGACTTGAACTGTCCGCTTACTATATTTCGTTCATTCATTCATTGACTTTCGTTCTCTTTGGACCTGAACCGTTCAAGTCTTGTCTAGGTGCGTTTACTTCTACTTCTCATCCGTTTGACTTACTCTCTGCCCAGATCAAGGCTATACTGCGCTGCCAGTGAGGACCGAACATATGGCTGATTGACTTGAGGTATGTACTCGTACTTATTTTCCATTTCCTTGACTGATTGATTCCTCAGATATCGATGATATGTGCTTCGGCGTTTCAACAAAGTAAGTGCGTATTGATCTTTTATTCTACTTATAATGTGTTTTCGTTGGTCTGAATTGACTTATACCTGAACATGTGGAGCAGATGGAGTGGCCTTTGGATATCTTCACTTTTTCCATTCTATTTGCTACTCGCGGTCCGTGCATTTCCACACTGGACACCTTTAAACACTGACATTTTGCGCAGTCCCATTATCTATGAATTTCGGGTGCCATGTCTTTCAAGATTTTTGGATTTGGGCTTCGGGTTTGGTTTGAAAGGGAACGAGGAAGGCAAGTACATTTGAGTCTTGTGTTTTGCCTTCAAGTTGTAACGTCTCATTCTACAGGTTCTGTTTCAAGCCAACTCGAGTTTGTTGATTCACTCTAGGCTCAAAAGATTCGAAAACTGGTATGCCTTAATTACTATCTTCGTTCCATTCCATTTCACTTACCCGGACTGGGCCAGACATCGGATTGAACCGTTTGTCTCTACCCTCGTCCACGCTCTTTTGGTAAGTTCTCGTCCATACTTCCCATTTTCGATTCACTCACTTTTCTAACATCTAGCGACTTTGGGTTCTCATCCCTGGTCCGAATCTCAAGACGTTTGTTCGGTGCTCGGCAGCATCCCATCAACTTGTCGAAAAGGCTCGCCGCTCAATTTTTGATCCAGAGACTTTCTAAGTTCGAAATTTCCCTGAACAAGTGCCGTTCATTTGGGCAAATCCCACTTCGCTTTTCGTGTCTTATTTACTAAACATCCTTTCTCAACTCTTATAGGTCTTTGTTCTGGCCGTTCCCCGCTGTTTTTTCTGTGAGTACGTTGCATATTTTTGTTATTTTCGAGTTTCTGACTTGATTGGCAGGCCGGACGTTTCCATCTCTAGTATTGCCCGACGAGGCGCTTGCAGCACTCATATCGATCGCTTTGGGGTATGTATAACGTTTATAACTCGCGCGCTCGCCGCACTGACTGATTCACTTCAATTCATTTCCATAGGAAACCCAAACTCGGACATGCACAAGCTGGGCACGGCAGCCGACTCTGCAGGTAAGTTAGATTTGTCCACGTATTCGTTTTGACTCGTTAGAGACGCCCCGTTCTTCCGGACTTTGGTGCAGCTTGACGAGGGCGGGCAGCGGGATTTTGGAGGTAAATGAGACTTGAGCGCGAGTCTATTGAATCGGTACTGACGGCGTGCATTTGGGAATTTGAGCGCGGCTCAACAAGTGCGGACCGGCTGGCTTTGGGATTGGATCCTGAGTGTGTGCAAGCGCAGCGTGGTTATCGGGCGGAACGAGTCGGGCACGGGCTCAGTGTGCAACCCATGTCAGGGAAGTGAATGAGGACGGCGAACTCAAATCGGAATTCCACCTGCTTAATTTTTCATTTCCTGGCGCTATCAATAATTTTGTGCTTTCTTTATCGGTGGGATTCCCGAAAACAAACACGCACAGATTGAGGATCGACAGCTGCTACTAAAGTTATCAATGTCTGTGCGACAGATATGTGGCACTACAGAGGCAGGCTGGGTCACTATAGCGCACTATGGAGACGCCGGGGCTACTATGGCGCACTATGGAGTAAGCCCCGTTACTATGGCCCACTATGGAGTTGGCCGTGCTACTACAGACTAATTACCCTTCACTATGGGCACTATGAGCACTATGGCACTATGTAGCACTACGTAGTACTCTGTAGTCCACCCAGGGTTTGCTGATACATGGGTGTACTTATTCATCGGAGAGGCCAAAGATGGCCGCTTAATAGTTTGACGTCGGCATCCTTGCTCAAACAGGCAGCCTGCCAGTGGCGTCGACATTCCCGACTGAACCGGTAACGTTACTTCTGATGCCATCTCTTCTATCATCTTCTCTCGTGCCCACAGGACGGACGACATCATGTCTCTACCCATATTCGCGTTCTCCAGCACCGGCGAGGAAGTCGCCAACGCCTTCGCTCAGGAGATTCAGGGCAAAAATGGTGATTCGCACGACTGCCGTCCATCCATCGCAGACTAACCGTGGCGCTTCGCAGTGTTGATAACTGGCACGTCCGTAGGAGGGATTGGCTTCGAGACAGCTCGCGTCATTGCCAAGCACGCAAACCTCATTATCATAACTGGCTATGACTCGGACAGGTATTTGATGCCAGAAGCCGTACAGTAACAAAGCTAAGCTCTCGCAGGCTGAAGATTTCAGAGGATGCTATCAAGAAAGAAACTCCGTCTGCAAATATCCGCCGCCTCGTATTAGATCTCTCCTCGCTAGCCGAGGTGAGGAAAGCAGCCGCCGAAGTCAACACCTATCCCGAGCCCTTGCACGTGTGTCTCATGTCTTCCTGCCAATCGCAATTGCTTCACCAAGTCCGACAGGTGTTGATCAACAACGCGGCTGCCCCAATCGGACCATTCAAGCTCACTGTTGATAATCTTGAGAGCCAGACAGCAACGGACTACATTGGCCCGTTCCTTTTTACAAAGCTGCTCGCTCCAAAGCTTCTGGCTGCAAGCACAGGGAGCTACGTCCCGCGGGTGGTATTCCTGTCCAGTTACGGCCATGCCTTGATGCCCGAGCTCGATTTGAACAAGATTGTCGGGAAGCCGGACGAAGCAAAGTACCACCCCTTCTACGCGTACGCCCATATGAAGGCTGCTAGCGTCCTTATTGCTATCGAGCTATCCAAACGCTCCGGCGGGCGGATCAATGGATACAGCTTGTGCCCTGGTCGTGAGCTCTCCAGATACGTACTCTGTGGCTCGGTGCTCAAAATACGAATACAGAGGTCTACACGAATATGCACCAGAGAGAGGGGAGCATCGAACTGTTTCAGCAGATCGGTCTGTAGCTCATTTTATTCAAAATACCTTCGCTCGAACAATTTTACTTTTCAGGCTTACTAGACACGGACGGGAGGCCCTCCACGGAGAAGTTTGATGCATGGAAGACGATTCCGCAGGGAGCCGCGACGTATGGTTTTATCTCGAGCTATTTGTTCTTAAGCCGATATCTTGCCAGGATGGTTGTCGCAGCCTTTGACCCACGACTCAATGGTCGGTGTATCCGATGGTTCAAGCGTCCTTATTTCAATCTTCAATAGATCACCCTGGCGCATACCTCTCCAACGGCGCAGAAGCCAACAAAGAGCGGGCAGCATACAGCTCGGATCCCGTATGTCATCTTCTATTATGGCTGTTCAAACATTGACCAACGGGGGTTTTCCAAGGCTAATGCGGAGAAACTGTGGATCCAAACGGAGGAGATCATCGGCGAAAAGTTCACCTTTTAGTAGACATCATCGGCAAGGAATAGCATTTTATCTGGGGTTAAGGATAGAGGTCCGACTCGGTGTATCGCCGCGATGGTCTGAGTTTTTCCCACTTCAAGTTTCAGGTAGCAGGCTATGCCGTTCGCCAGGCTTATCACTTGATTCTTCAGACCTAGAGCACAATTATTCTTACGCTAAGCCATGCCAATCTGCATCAACTGCTCTGACTTGAGTTATAGATTGAACGTAAGCTACACTGGAGTATTTACCGCCCGCTGTTGAATTTGGATAAAGGGTCGTTCTCTCGAGATCTCGGCCGAGAACAAGGCAGCATAGCCTGTGATTGAACACGTTGGAGATTGACATGTACATGGCACACATGGCACGCGTGGAGGTGCGGGGATGGAGTAGGCATCGTTGATGGGAACTGTGACGGTGCGGGTTAAGGCTCTGGGGAGTTAGACAAGAATAAAGGGAAGATAGGAGCGGGAGCGGGGCGATGTTACTGGCGCTGAGAAGACGAATACAAGGTAGTACGTAGCCCATTAAATAGAGAGCTTGAGCCCAAGCGACATGCTGCTTTTAGGTTGTGCAAAAAGCGGCATGCCACTTTTTTCTTTTTTTTCCTCTAAAGGGCATTAACAAGGTGCAAGAGCATCAGGATGTGTGAGTTTGAGGTGCACACAAAAGTTGTAAAAAAGCGGCATGCCACTTGGGCTCAAGCTCTCTAATATCCTTCCACCAAATTCCCCAGTAAGTAATGTATCCGAAATATATCTAAAGCTAGCTACGTCCAGGTGCATCAAAACCTCGCCGGTAAACCCTGTGGGAGAAACCAAGTTACTGGAATACAAAGGGAATGTAATTAATTAATAGGAGATTCTATTCCGCAAGCCTTCGGCGCTTCACATACCTCCGCATCGGGCATATGCCGAGGGAGGGTTGTGCCAAGACTCGGAAATGAACCAACGCCGCTACAGGAACAACCGGAACCAAGCTGCCCGTCGGAGTTGAACCAGCTGCCCTGAAGCAGTCCAGTGCGGGTAGATGGGTATCCTGCGACGGATGCGGAAACTCATCGGCTTATGCTTCGCGACTGATGTTCAACTCCTCTTCTGGCAACTCCTCCGCGATAAGATTAAAACATTGTGCGTGTTCTGTTCACCCTCAAAATTATTATTATTATTGATACAGAATCCTCTGCGCTTATTTCAGTGGGGCTTGTTAATATCACATTGGCAAAATGCCAGGAATTTATTGCCGGGACATGTCCACCTGCACCCGGGGTGGCCGCATCCATCACAAGCTTGATGTTCTGATCGTCAGTCTCTGACGCTGCCGACCAGGATGGGTGGGTCCCTCGAATATAGTCGTTGTACCTGCAGTGGGTTCCGTGCGATGCGGCGTAGGCTCGTAGCGATTGAGAATAATAGGCCGTCGATGAGACGGGCCTTCGTATACGAGAGCTCCATAGATTGTCGTTATCTTACTGGGGCGTGGGACCACATTCGCGGCCGCAGTTGCAATCGGTGGGCCCAGCCACAGCGCTAACCACTTCCGTTGTTCGTTCGCTGCTTCATCATGGTAGTTAGTGGCCTTTGTGTTTGCCAGTTGTGCCGGTGGTTTACAGGTTGGGGAAGCTTGAAGTCTGCACAGGTGACTTGTTGGGCAGAAAAAATGTTTTGTTCTGTGGCCGGTCGAATGTAGCATAGCTATGCGCCGGACTCCAGAGCGGAGCCTGATGGGCACGGTGAAAGTGCCGCTTTACCGTTGCCGCTGCCGCAGATCACCGCTGTTACCGTAAGATCGCCGTAGCAATGGTAGCATCATTTGTGCCGCTACCGCAACATGGTCACACTGCCGCTGCGTGACCTGCGGCACTTTTCCTGCCAACCAAAAAATATTGGAACTTGAGATCTCTGGATGAACGTGTAGCCCTGACCCTCTGGTATCGGGTTCCGGTGACAGATCCGGCTGAATTTCTGTTTAAATTGAGATATGTAAAAAATAGTCCTTGAACAGGACACCGTCAATTCAACATACCTGGTGCAGTAGCCTGCCGAAAGTTAATACCTCATATCCATCGAAGACTGAGCCATGCAACACGCTTCGTTTGTCATTCAAAATGGGAAAAAAACAGTAACGTTATGCGTACTTAAGAACAAGATTAGGGTCAAACCATCCCGTAAAATCACGGGACGACGGTTACGCACCCGTACCGTCAACATCATGGTTGGCTCTCAACAGGACGGCTACACCATGGGTGGACCCGTAAACGGGGAACCCGTACCCGCCCATTTACGCATAAACGGCTTTCCAAAAGGGGTCAGAGTGCCAGTGCATCTCTCTTGCTTCTCTTACCAATTACGCACTCGCTTGTGCACGCGCCCATCGCTTCCTTTCCCGAATTCTAGCCGCCGTTCTTGGACCGTATTTCCACGAGATGTATCTTGTTGATCTCATCCTTTGCTCGTCCTTCATTCTCTTTGGCACATATAACTCTTAGTTCGACAGTTGAGGTCCTCTTCTATCTGGTACGACAACTCACAATTTTTCCAGGACTATTTCTCGCGAGATTCAGGGCTACCTCTCATGAACGGTGGAGCTGTTATATTGCAGGGCTTTTTCCTCTCCCCATAAATGCATCTCAAACGACACTGTAAAGCTCGCGAGCACAGTTGGAAGTGGCATTTTCAAGGTTCGGATACATATCCTTTTATCAGGACAATTGTTGAATCCTAATTTACCACAAAGCTTCGCAAAATCGTGAGGCATGTACGCTCAAGCCCTCAGCGCCGCAAGATATGGCAAAAATTCGTTCGAGACGTTGCAGACGCGGCTCCCGGCACTATTGACTCCGTCCTCATGCTGATTTTGGATGTAAAGACGTGATGGTCGTCGACTCACCAGATGTGATTTATGTAACTTGGCAGTTAATCTTTCTCCTTTACGTCAAACTAATTGCTTGGAAATGTAGGTCGGGCCTCGCAGTCTCGTGGGCCGATTTTTAATTACGTGGAAAAGGACAGTGAGTTGTGTGAA
Organism: Mycena olivaceomarginata; assembly: GCA_029378375.1. Classification (NCBI taxonomy): domain Eukaryota; kingdom Fungi; phylum Basidiomycota; class Agaricomycetes; order Agaricales; family Mycenaceae; genus Mycena; species Mycena olivaceomarginata. The sequence continues at coordinate 19,039 of JARKIC010002368.1, read as the reverse complement.
CGTGAGCTCAACGCAGACGAGTGGCATGCACTCGAGCTGGTGACCATGGCTCAAATGTTTCCATTCTGCAATGACCCAAATGTAAGCGACCAAGCAACCTATGCTTTCAACTACACACACCATTTTCGGCGGCCTCCAACAGCAACTGAAATCGATTATTTCCGGTCTTCCAGCCTCCACTGATCCAGCTCTCAAACAAGGACTTAACAACGCTCACCCGAAACCCGGTAACTATTTCATCAAGTTCGATGATTCACGCTTAGAATTTCATACGAGTCCTTCCACAGCTGGCTCTCAGAGGCCGATTTCATGAGCCGCTATCGAAAGCGCATAGGTGCCGCAACCTCTGATGAGTCTGCCGAGTATTTCCGAATCCGCAGCGTGCCTGAGCCGTTCAATGGCGTAGATCCACTCCAATGGTGGTACAGCCGACGCCGCCAATTACCTCACCTTTACTGTCTTGTCCGCAATATTCTCTGTATCCCAGGGTAGTTTCTCTGTTCAACATCACCGCTTTTGGTGTTATGCTCAGGTTCTGCCGTCGCGGTTGAGGGGATCTTCTCGGGAGGGCAAAAACAATTAAACAGTCATGTTTGTCAAGGCTCGGTTGAGGTTAGCACGCAAGGCCATGATTGACCTTGTTGGGGAATAGGATGATTCTTAACATACTTGTTATTATTGACCCCATTTCTGCTCCCTCCACGAATCCAATTTTTTGTGTCGTACTTTGTGTCGTACAAAAATTGCCTCCGTAAAATACGACATATATGTACGGTACGGACGTAACCCGTCCTGTTTGACCTTCCTCAGTTGGCCTAAACGAGCGGGTTGAGCCGTGGCGTAAGAAAAATACGATGTAAAAGTGACGCCCGTGGGCATAAAACGGACAGTTTGATGCACAAGATTGTCTATGGTTAGTATGGTCATGATTGCTGAACAATCAGCACTTTCACATCAAGGATGTATCCTATCTTCACATGAAGTCCGTGAAAGATGAAGGGCAAACCAGAATTGGAACAACGAGGATTTGAAATGACATGGTAGCGATGTGAAACCCAGTCAGATCACGCCGGTTGAATGAAGCAAATGTTCAAGTGGTTTGAAGTTTCATCATTGTATAGTGAGACAGAGATTTAGGCAAGGAAACCGTGGCGGCTGGTCAGTGGACCCGTGAGCGGAGAGCTGGCAACACAAGTTTGAGTTCAGTAAACAAGCATCATAATAGTTGAATGACTTGGATAGCAGCGGGGAAGTTTAATTGTGACGGTGATGGTGTTCAAATGCAGTCTATGGGAGAGCAGAGACCAGCCAGTGTCAGAGAGAAAAGTTTGAGTGCTGCAACATTGCCGCTGAACTGAAGTTGAACTGCCGCCAAACTGCCGCTACAATGTCACATTGCCGCGGTGTCACACCCTGCAAGTGCTGCAAGACTGCCGCAGCATACGGCATACTGCCGCTGAAAAACCCCTAAGTGCCGCTGCAAACTGCCAATTTTGCCGCTGCCAGATGCTGCTGACTGCCGCTGCAGAATATTTGCATACATTTGGTTGCCGCCATACTGCCGCAGACTGCTGCTGCATCGAAAATATTCCGTGGATTAATGGTGTGTACAAGACATGATTAAATGCAGGGCTAAGGTGGAACAATTTATTAGATACAGGAGAGTACCCTGGCACATTTCAAACTACCAATTACAGTGATACCAAGGAGTTCAACATGTACTGTAAGCTCAACTGCCGCAAACTGCTGCTTTACTGCCGCTGCAAGTGCCGCTGCATGCGGCAAAAGCACTGCAGCGGCAAAATCCCTTTGCCCATATGAATGATACACCAATAGAACAACATTAAACAAGATGAGGCCCAGCTTCATACACATCATGATATTCCAGTTCGGCAAGTTTATCAACTCTTCCGAATGCAATGGACGACTGTCTGCCTGGGAGTCCCCTACTGAATTATGATTAAATGGGCGCCATATTTTGAGATGCATACGGACTTGGATTGCTTCGGAAGATCTCAATCACTTCTCTACCGTCCGTCAGGTCAGATTCAGTGGATGTACTTGGTGCGTCGCCCCATCTAGGCCAGTCCTGGAAGCCAGATAGTCCTTCAGGCGTAGAGGTATTGTCTCCCTCGCGGGCTGTAACGATATAATCAAATCAATCAACATGCATGTGGAAGGTTTACCTTGTACGAGTCCGATATCCTCTTCATTTGACAGCTTGTAAAGTGGAACCCCCAGTCCCACAGCGACCTCCTGACTGTAGGAATCAAACCCTTTACTCTCGTGAAATTCACGTATGCCGGCGTATACAGTGGTATCCCACGAGTTTCCGCTAGCTTCCATTCGCAATGCTATGGTAGGAAAGCCCAGAGCCCCCGCTTTCTCCTCCGTCAGCCGCTGTGCTCCCAATGAGTCGAGAGACCAATACGCTGGGCAGCCAGGGATTCTGAAACACGCGGGGACTTCGGTTTCAAGCTCCGTTGTAGGACTCAAAAAGAGATATCCCGGCGGTAGATTGGTTATCGGCCCGTCAAATTCGAGCCAGTAGCAGATGCCATCCAAGAAGACTATAGATGATCATTGAGAACCGCATCTTCGGCGGAGCCAAACTCACCATAATCCTGGAAGTTGGCTGTGATATTGAGAGTGTTAAAAATATGATTGGCCTGCGCTAACCAACCCCAACCACATGAGCTGGAGTCATCGAAGAATACCCGAATCCGATATTGGTTCGCAACGCTGGCTGAGCTGATACTAGGATTGATGCTGTGACAAAAGGGAACCAGGTGAAGAACAACACCCACCGAATCCAACCATTCCCTAGGAAAGAAATACCCTCTTTCTTGTGACGCATCCTGCAATATATCAAGCAGATATGGCGTGGCATGTTGAATTACACGCACGGTAGCCAGTTCTCTTCCATACTGGGATCCCTCGTCACCCAACCAGTATCGTAAACTGCGCAATTTGGGGCATATGCAAGTTCGAGCGATTCCTTGTATTCTGTGCTTGTGAAATGGCGGATGGAGCCGAGCTTTACTGTCGTTTGCGGCGAGATCGAGAAGCCGCGCCACTTGACAGGATGGAAGTAGCATGTTTGGTGATAATGTAGGAGGGACATCGACCGAATGATTTCCGAATTATCGGGTACTTCTAAAAGAGAGGTGTTGGATACTCGACTACCTGATCGCAGGGATAAAAGCGGGAGGAAACTGGGTTCAGCAGGTAATAGGTCGAGGCAGAGACGGCCCGTCGACAGACGTATCCATGTTGTGTACTCAAACCAGTGCTGAACTCAAGTAAGCCACGTCGGGGTCCACGAGGTAGATACTTACCAGGTATCGCCCCGAAAGGGAGTGGATATATTGATCGAGGTCCTGCGACAACTTGAGCAAGGCGGCAGAATAAATGAGTGTGGTCGTTCATACACAGAACTGTATCTCCTGTCAAGCTGTCAATTTTCCAGAAATGGGAAGGGAATGCCGACCATACCAGGCACATCCAGACGAAGACTGTCGGGAAATGTGAGCGACGGTACATATCGAGCAGTTCTGTTTGAGGGATCACGTCTAGGGTAGTAATGGAAGCATCCAAGTGACGGTGAGTTTAGAAATACCAACCGTCGTGGAAGATAGCAGCATACAGACTACCAGTGTTCACAATACCGTAGAGTTGTAAAATATTCGGGTGTCTGAGGTCCATCAATTTCGTCAAATTGGGCGCTACAAATGCCGCACCGGAGTTCTAAATATCGCGAAATGTCCTTTCGCCATAGCTGTGAAGAGTAACGCAGTTAATATCCATCCCGATACCACAAAGTCCCAAACGCACCTCTGCAGCATGATCTCCCTGATACACTTTCACTGCCATGTCTGACGAGACCCCAGGAATCCGAGCAGCATACAATCGGCTCGAGGAAACACGTCCTCGCGGGCGACGCACTCCGCAGATTACGTCGGGATACTCTATTGTATGGAGCAAATTCAGGTCTCCGAGAGGGATCACTCGAAAGTTGTCGCTCGATTGATAGCAAGGTTTCTCGACAAGGGAATGCTGCGCTCCACCAGGAGGATGCCCAGGTCCAGCGTGGTGGATATGAGTAACGCTGAAATTTCCCCCAGAGACGACGAAATGCTTTCCGTTTGGGAAAAATGAGCCGTTGTATCTGCATCCAATGAGATAACATCTAGGCGATGAGCAATGCCTGGACCACGAACTGGTCGGGAAGAGGGCCATGATCTCCCCCAGTGGATTCGGTGCTGAATACAGGCTCGAGAGAGGGGTCTTCGTCCATGTAGTGGAAGCAAGGAGAGCTGTGGTGTCCAGTGACGAGAAGAGACACGCGGGATGGCCTTTGTTCCAAATTAAAAATTCTGATCGGGAGATGGAGAAGAGCTGTGAAACTGTTGTGAAGCTTCCATTCAAGACGCAGAGATAGTGACAGGGAGAACGAAACATTATTGTGAGCTGTATAGATACCGAGATAAAGAGGGCTCGGTGTTGGTTGAAGAGTGTGGGGATTAAGACAGCTTCGAGTTCCTCCTGCCCAGGCATCCTGTACCCGGCCTTAGATTCGCTGTCCAGCCAGTGCAACTCAATGCTTTCTAGGGCCTCAGACGAGCTGAGGATGCGGGCTAAATGCGCGTACAGCTCCCGGGAGGCTGGCCGTAAGGATGACTGACGGCGTTATCATGATCAGAATCGGACTGCATGCGAAGATAGCTGTACGCACCACCGGGCCAGAATTGCAGTCGTATTGCACGAACATATTTAACGCGCGAAGGCACGGGAAGATCCCGAAGACCAATGGGAGCGCGTCTTGGGGTCGATACATCTGAGATTCAGCGACAGTGAGGTAATCGAAGGCCATGCCGCGCGGCCTTCACATTGCAGCGCGCCCAACAGCTCCGCGGCGTATTCCGCCCTGGGTCAGATGAAGATCATGGAGTCCATGAAAGAGCATCAGAAGTAGGAACCTCACTGGCCCATTGTAGGTGTGGAGATGCGGAGCGAGGGTGTCGTAGGCAGGAGCTCGGTGTCGCATGGCAGTCGCGCATTAAGGGTCGACTCGCGGATGGAGGGGAATGAGGATATTCAGGCATGCAGCTTCTGGGCACTGATCCACACAAACCCAGCTCGAGAGTGCGAAGATTGTGGAATGAAGCCATGGTTGTTCTGTCCTCGAGGAAGTGCTAAATCGATATCCAATTGTTCGAGTGAAGATGGAGGTGGCAGAGGGCAATGGGATCCAAATGGGAGAGGGAGGATGGGCGTTCTGCGGTCACCCCCCACGGCTGATATGAAATGTACAAAACAGTCCAAATATTGGCCAACTTGATTCACTTTTACAACGACCATGTCATTTACGATCCCACCCTTCACCTGTTATTTTCAGGCGATGGATCATTTGTGAGTCGCTTTGGGTTTGATTTTTCATTTGTTTGAGGGCGCGTTGATCCGAATATGGAATCTTGCAGCGAAACCGGGCGCCCGCAGCTGCTTCTGATCAGTCGGACACCGAGGAAGGCTGGGAATGCTATCGGCGTTTACGTGCGAAGGTGCGCTCGTTCCCTTTCTTTGGGTTCATTCGAGACCTGACACCCCCTTCCTTCTTTTCGTTTCCTCCGTGTATATCCGCGCTGTCCTGCTGTCGGATACACGCCTCTCATATTCGCAAATCTTTTGTTATTCACACTCTTCGCATTCGCTGACTCTCGTTTACTTTAACTATCTTTTTCATTCGTCTCTTTCGCAGACTCTTCATGCCGGGGACGCTGGTGCAACGTGTCCTTGTTGTACACCACGATAGCATTCTGCACCCGCTCAGCCGAATGGGGACGGAGGATACTCGTGGATGAAGGAGTTTAACCTGAAGATCGGGAAGGAGCCTGGGGTCTGGGAGAGCAAGCAGAGACCCATGGTCATGTTGCGGTACGTGTTGTGTTTGCTTCTTCGACGCAGTCCTACAGCGCAAAGTACCAGCCCTTGCTCCCTGCTGCATCAGCGTCTCTGGCTAGACTCGTAACCAGTCTGCCTACGCCGTTCCAACAAGGCGGGCTTGTTGCCGTAGGCAGACTGGTACTTCTCGGATGTGTCAATCGAGCTGGGGCGGAGTTTGAAATTAAGTTAGTGAGGCCGATGACGCAATGATGCAATGAGCTGCGGCAATTCCGGAGATCACGGTCCGAAGTTGATTGCCACTAAAACTACCCTCAAGTTTTATGGTGTTCTGTCCCACAAATACAAAATTTAAGGAGGCAAAATTGGAGGGACACAATTTTCATTCATTTTTCCCCGCTTCAACCAAAAATAAGCTTCAAAATTGAGCACAAAATGAGTAAGATTTTTAAAAGGTCACTTGAATTTCAAACTCCGCGACAGCCCTTTTGGCAGCTCCGAGAAGTACCAGCCTGCCTACGGCAACAAGCTCGCCTTGTTAGAACACAGTAGGCAGGCTGGTTACGAGCCTAGTCTCTGGCGGCAGTACCCTCAAGCGGACGACACCAAGACCATCTCCCAAGTAGATATTATTCTCAACTCGCTCGGCTCCACGCTCACGGGGAGAGACATCGACTCCTTGTTCACCCCCGAGCGAAAGAGATTCGTCACCGAGCCGGTGGAGATTGTACTCTCATCGCCCGGGCCACGACGCCGGAGAGAGGTACGCACTCGCTTTGGCACCTGCACCATCTGCGACACCCAGCAACGGCCCAAGAAGGACATGCTTCTCCTGCCCGTGCTAGACTCCACCGTCAACACCACCTCTGAAAGCCTCTGTCTCCACGAACGGCAGCCCCAGCAACGAGGAGTCATTCGAGCGCGTAATTATCCTCAAGAACTGTCTCCTCTTCCACCACCCACGCCTAAATTCGAGGGCTGAGGTCTATCTCATCACCCATCGCCGTATGCACCAGTCAAAATTGGAGACCGGTTCGTAGCGTGGAGTTTCGTCATGGCGACTCAAGCGTAGCAGAAGACCTTCACGCCGATATTGAGTAAGATCTCCAGAGGGAATTATAAGCTTGGGAGGTTAGATCTCTCTCTTGGGGGGTGGGTGCTCATTTTTGTGGATGGATGCTAGAATTCTGCCAATATCATCATTCAGAATCACTTCGGCGGTATGTGTTGTTTGAATCTGGGAGAGACGAACTGGTTGCTGATGATTGCCTTGCATTTCTGCATCTTCATTCTCATTCTGTGGCAATGCTGTACCATCTTTGGATTGCCTGTCTCGGCCTTTTCTGGTGACCGTCATCGTCGTCTGGCGTTAAGATTTCATTCTATACTGCTGGCGAATTATGCGCGATCGCGCCTTGGCTGGCACTCCGGGCGTGATATTTCTCCTCATCAATTCAATGGCAATGCTGGACCATTGTGACTCGGATGCGAATATACTCTGTCCCGCACCACACATCCTTTTTGGTCTCCTGTTGTAAATTTCGATTTGCCCAGGCCTACTCGAGGAGGGAAAGATGCAGGTCCACGTGAGGCTGAGCATTCGGTTTCTGTACAAGGCTCTGTTGTAGAAGATTCGGAACTCTGGTATTAACCTTTCATTATAGCATGAAGAGCTGAATAGAGGGACGTCAAGGTGCGGGGCCTTTTCTATCCAGCTGACGCGTTTTCAGCTCAGCGTCTATATAAATCCTTGTCCATCATGCGGGGCGTCAAGTAGGATTTACCCGAATCAGCTTGCGACATCCCCACCTTTGTCGTATTTTATGGGCTCAAGGTCAACAACGAGATTCTCGAGCCGTTGAATTCATTTAGTATGTCAATTTTGTCTACGTGTTCCCACGTCCTGATACCTCCTACAGAAAACTTCAATCAGTTCTTTCATGGCAGCACGTTGATCCTAATATCTGGAAATTCGAGCCTCTGCATGTCCAGTTGAAAAGCCTGATGGTCCGTCAGCGCCGCCCTTCATGGCATTTGAATCCGTGTCGGAGGCCACGCGGCTCTGGATCAAGGCCGGGCGGGAGTTGACTGTCACACATTTGCTGGGTGATGCTTATGAGCACGAGGCGGAGCAGTACACCAGCAGCGCACTCGCAATCTTCTGCTTCGCACTGCTGGACTGCCCCTTTTCCACTCCCCGTGGATGGGAACATGATGTATATTGCGAGAAAGTACTACACTGTCAATGTGAGCGCTTCATCACGTTCACTTTCATACAACCACTGACTGGATCTACAGTGCCATCCAGAATCTACGGTGGAAATTAAAGGGGCCTTATGTCCGTTCGAACACCAGCCACCTCGCCACTAATTCTACTCACCATTAGGGGGCTGATCATCTTCCATCCACAGGGAACACATGCGCACTACTGAATGCGCTCCAGTCTTTCCCTCAGACTGGTCACGGTCAAGTGCGAGCCCCCCCGTTACGTGACAGCAAATGTCCATCTCCCGTCGTTCGGGACGCATTTTGTTGTTTTGAAACGCGGTGAGTCGGTGGAAGGCGCCAGTTGCTAGCATGTTCTTACTTGATTCGGCGCTGCCGTCCCACTCTGTTTAAGCTCCACGAGCTGCAGTCGGACTCGAAAAACAAAAAGACATCGGGGTCTCTTATGCCAATGACAGACCTGGTATTGGGGCACCTGGGCATTTATTCAAATCTGCTCGAGTTGCAACATACTATAATGTACTTCACTACATTACAACATCATCTCACAAGGGCTAATGCTGGCCTGAGCAGTTAGCTAAAAGGGATATAATGTGTCTCGAACCATTAGAAAGGCGCTGGACAACGATCCTGGTAAAGGGTTGACGTGAGAAGTTGCTAATGGAGCAATCACAGAAAGTGCCTTACCATCCTGGAAACAGATTGGGGCTACTGCACATCCCTGACCAAGGGTGTATTACGAGGGATTATCCTTCTGAATCAGAGGGATCATTGTTGGGCATCATCTGACGTCTTCAGAACTGCCAAGAGAAGGCTGGACTTGGTCGATCTGCCAATTGACTAAGAAACCATACTCGGGTACTGGGAAGTGACGGCTATCCACGATTTTCAGACAAATCACTTAATACGGTTCAAGGTGGAACCAGTTGGGCAGATGGTTGCCAAGGAGGGTAACGAAGCGCTGACGAGGGGGTCGGCTAAAAGTTGACATATCAACAATATCCCATCACAATTGTTCTAAGCAATGTAGGTCTTGACTCATCGTTAAGCTCGGCTCGTTGATGTTTCTTATAAATCTCTCTCAATTTTACTAATCACTTGATATCTGACAGGAGTTCATCGGCTAGCTGCCATACCACTAGTCATATACCCTGAACCCTATTGCACGTTTGTATCTGTCTCGTTTATATTTAGAATCCTGTAACGTATTTAAGTGGATGGTTATGGGAGGAAGACGAGTGAATCTCACCCCACCTGTTGGACGCGAAGTTACTAGACCTCACGCTTAACCGGTCAAGTAGGCATTCATTTGGAGACACCCAGAAGCTATACCAAGTTTCGTTTGTTTTCCCTGTTTGAATATTATCTGTGTTGGATTTGGATCTTTATAAACGGTGCGTGGACATATTGGATAAACAGAACGGATGCGTGGAATATAAGGAAACAGATTGGACTTGACAATTGGTTGAAATCTTGCAAGGATTAGCAATCGCAGATACTATTGGAATCGGGATTCATAAAGAATCACTTGCGCTACGCATCTCCAAACCTAGACCCTCATCATACAAAACCGTTGAACATAAAATCTTGTCTGTCTATCGCGATTGCACCTAGAACGGATTCGAGCAGTTTTATCTATACGACTTGTAGACCTGTAAAGTCTTGCTTCTCAAAGAGAACTAAAGTTCAAATTGTCACAATCTATACTGGATTGGAACCCCGAACTTGCATGAGGACTATAGTGTTTGAGTTGTTGTAGTTGCATTATCGAACTGCGTATTCATTTACAAGGTTTGTGTTTGTGGTTATTTCACCGCCAGCCCCATAGTCAGTGTTTTCACCGACATTATCATTCTCTTGCGTACGCTGGAAGCCTCCATCAATTATAATCACTGGATGAACTTCGCCCTCTCGCAGTATATTTCATCCCGCCTGTCCAATATTCAATATGCGATATGCACACCTTGGGGCCGCGATACTATACCAACTCTCGAGCTTTTTACTGGTGCTTGACGCACTGCCCAATATACCGCAGACTCGAGTACCGATCCTGATACTTGCCTCAGACTCGCCCGGCCGACTCCATGATGCGGGATCCCCGCTGCAGATCCCCCGAAAACACTCCGTTTCCACTGCGAAATATGGCCTATGTGGCGCTTCAGTGGTACCAAACCTCTGGAGACTCAAGGCTTGCAAACTGGTGCGATGATTGGTTGATCTGCGCCAAGCCAAAGGACGACGTGTATCACCTCTCACCCCCATCTTCTGCGCTCTTTCTTATCATTGATAGCCAGATGTTCCTGCGTATATGAAAAGGACGGACATTTCATGTGCCTATCCGCTTGACTGTTCTCAAATTTGCCCAGCACGCTGAACGGCACCGCTTTTGATGCGATGCACGGTTGCGCTCCTCTCCTTTGCTGTCGAAAGAACAGATAGTCGGCGCTTTGTTTTCGGTATGTGTCTGACCGCTTTCATTGTGGAATCCACCCATCGTTTCCTCTTCGCTCCGTTCCAGCTCAATCACCTCCATGAACCCAGTGTCGCGTACCCATCTTCTCGCCCAATCTTTGCGCATGGCCGGTGCGCATCCGTTTCTCAATTCAGTTCTTTCTTCTCCACCACTATATTTTCCCTCATACGTGGACCGCATTCTGCTCACGGAGGAGACATACCGCTCATCTCGATGACATCGCTGATGCCCTGCGTCGAGATCCTTGTCATATCTCGAGCCGCGATGTTATTATCGAGTGGAGACGTGCGACTTATTATCATTCCCTCAACCGGCTCAAGTATGGTCATATCTATCGCACATGGGTTCAGCGTCGGGGATGTATGGCCAGCGCGAAGGCTGTATACATTCAGCCATGGGCTGTTGTGTGAGTTCGGATCCCACCAATTCAACGTCGATACATCAAGGCGTAAGCGTGACATTCGTGCCCCAAGCGCCTGACCGCCGTCTGGAGAGCATGGCCAGTCCTCTTGCCGGCATCCTCTGCCGCGCGGCGTGTATGCACGCGGAGATCCCACTGAGCGCTGCGATGTGGCCAGTTCACGGGACCGATAATCTGCTTTCGTCTTTTCATGCCTCCCCGCCGATCATTTTGCACAAGGCGTGTTCGAACAGGATGGATCCTTTTGTTGTTTTCGGTCCAGATTACGGCAATTTCTACATCCTCAAAATTTCCTGCTGGATTCCTTCAACCGTACCTTATCTACGATGTGGAGCTCCTGTTCCCTCTCGTGCCACTCCTCACGCACGCGTTGAATCCGAAGCTCGACTCCTCTTGCTGATTTTTCTGGTCCTCAGCCCGCGGTATTTGATCGGTCCTAAGTAGTATTTTTCAGTATCTCTCGACACTCTCCAGCACGTCTGACTCGGGCCTGCCACACATCGGAAAAACAGGTACAAGTAGTCAAATTGCATATGTAGTTAATCCTCAGCCACTTCGATCACATTTAACGCTTCACCTGCAGCCGCAACCTGATTTGCAACCGCAACCTGCTTTGCAACCCTCTCAACAGCAGCCGCGGCCTTTGTCGCTGCGTTGTGCCACTGTTCAGCATTGCGCTGCGCACGCTGAAGATCTCGTTTGGTCTCTTCAATCTCTGTTTTGCTCTTTTCAAGCTCAGCTTTGGTCTCCTCAAGCTCAGCTTTGGTCTTTTCAAGCTCAGCTCGAAGATACTCGAGCTCTTCTGCTTCCTGTTCCTCATTCACACGTACATCGCGGGACTTTTGCTTTGGAGGTTGTTTAGAGCGTTCTGGTACTAAGCCAAGAAAATATTATTAACATCGAAATAAATAACACATTTACTCGAGATAACACACCATGCACAGACACCCTGCAGCTTCATATAATTCCTCCACATATTCTTGCGAGCCGGTCTGGGAGTCAAATGCTCCACCTGGTTCAAATGGTCTAGATATGGAATGTCAGAGTGTTCAATGCACCAGGTATCTCAATACTCGCGTTTGCAATCTTGTACATCGCATTAATTGCAGTTGGCCGCATCGTACGAGGACGGGGGCTGGGTGTTAAGTTTCGTCGGCTTTAGTGACAGCGGCTTGGAGTGTTTTTCTGTCTTGATTTTGATTTTATATTTATTTATGGTCGCGAAGCAAACGTGTCGAAGATGTCTTCATTCTCTTGATAGGTGTCAAGATAGTGGCGTTAGTAACATGTCACCGAGCGTGCCGATAGTACTTGTGCATCAAAAGCCGACCATAATATTGCTTGCTCCCAGTCTCCGACCGTCCTTCGGCACAAAATCACAAACTCCCAACTTCGGATGCCGGGACTCCTCTACAGTAGCTTGACGACCTCTCTCCGTCGCCCCCGCTTCAAAACACTCCTATCTCTTTCATTACCAAATCGCAGCCGTAAGTCTAGCCGACTCCCAGGCGGTCTGCTACGGACACGCCTCATGTACGCCGTGGCTCATCACGCTGTAGACGAAGATGCCCACGCCCGCATGCATCCTCAGATTTAGGGTCCTGCTTCAAGCCAACACTCCAATCCAGGCTGCTTTCAATCCTGATCTCAATCTCAACCATCCAACTCACCGTCTCCACTATATCTGGGCAAACTGGATCGGACAGACTCGGCACGCGGCGGGCTGATTGACTGACAGTTTTGGCACAGATGGACAGGCGTCTCGCTCGGTCACGCAGTATAGGACGGTAAAATCAGATGCCCCTTCGGTCTGCTAACCTGAGTGACACTCCGCGGTCTCCCTGTTAGTATTTTGGACAGTACATACAAGATTAGTAGCATAAGCGTTCGCCAAACGCCTAGTGCCTGCTTTAATGCCTAGTTTGGTCTTGAACGCCTATTGCGAAGACGAACACCTATTTCCTCCGCAAACTTCAATCAACGCGCTTGCCGAGCCCTGCCTGCTGTCAATTTGACAGCAGGCAGGGTTTGACAGTGTCAAACAACGTCAGTCAGATCATCGTGTCAATTCTTTGTCTCTTTCCGATCACCCCCCCCGTTCCTCATTCTTTCTCTCCCACCACCTCTACCTGATGGAAAGGCAACGCGTTGCCCTGACGCGACCCCGTCAAGTCACCGACGCCAATTGTGGTCAAAAGGCGGAGCTTGAGGGATACGGGGCTGCTGGTACGTCCGAGTCATTGCACGACCTTTTGACATTCTCACTGCGTTCCCACCCTATGTAGACCTACCCACGTCTACGTTGATTGACATGTGCCGACATGCGGCGATCTTCGGCTACCTACGTCTACGCCGTGTAGATCATGGCCCTTCGGCGCTGTTGATTGATGTTCGGCTACGTTCGGCTACGTCGGGTAGATGCACCGCATCTACCCGTCGGCTACGTGGGTCTACCTGCGTCTACGCTGTAGACGCACGTAGACCCACTTCGCTCAACTTCATGATGCAGCCATCTTTTGTTATACCTTACATATGTATATGTCTGCCTATGTGCGTCTACGTCGGTCTAGGTGAGTGACCAATGTAGATATAGGTAGACTAATGGTGTAGATACACGTAGACACAGTGGTCCGTCTACCCTTCGTCTACGGGGGTAGACAGACCCTCTGTCTACATGGGGTGGGAACGCAGTGTCTTTCATGATGCGTTTGCTTTTTCCAAGTGCATAGTCTCTACGATCTCGAGGGAAGTCTCCACCTCGGGTGAGCTATATTTTGCCGCATTCTTTTGGCTATTCATTTTGAGTCCAGAGATTTCTCGCAACCTTTCCATGGAGTCCGCGCCACCTTCGTCACTTCGTCAGTTCGGCTAATTTTGAGAAAGTTCATCACCCCATGTAAATTTAGCACATTTGAAGTATTCTTCGTCACTTGAGACTCCAGCCCGTGAATTTTCGTCACTTGAGAGTCCTGGCTCTGAATCTTCGTCAGTTCACTTCCCTGCTGCGAATGTTCGTCAGTTCAACATTTCTGTCACGCCCGTGACACGGCGAAGCATGGCTGTTCGCTCCTTGCTTAGCTCCATTGCTTTGCTCAGTTGTGGTCGGCAATGTGTGTGTTGAAGCCCAGACCATTATATTCACCAACCTGTGGGCCATCCCTCCGCCAATTTGATTGAAAATCGAAACACCAGCTGTGACTCGAGGTTTTGGCCCTGTAAATTGATTCGCTGGACGCAAAAACTAGATCATATCATTGCGCAATGCGGGTAGGTGGTAACTGATAGGCTAGTTACAGGAAGTCTACAGAAGTATATGGGAATGAATGAGGTACATAGCTATGCGTGCCGTAAGCAAGTCTAAACAGTCCATTCATCCGAGTCGGTGGGCAGGACTGCTTTAACATACTCAGGATATTTCTCTTTGAATTCATCCGAGTGATTTTAACCCGCATCCTTAAGCCGACTCGTGTCTTCAAGGACAACCACTTTTTGGAGCAAATAGCGGCCTTCGAACATCGCTGTCCGAACTTTGCACCTCGCGTTTACATCGAGGGCAAGGTTACCGTCATTGTCCTGCAATCCCCATTCATGCGCCGTGTGCTCTTGAAGGACAATGTGGACGATGATGCTGTCAACGGAATCGTGTCGGACGCATCCCACGGCTTCTTCACACAGCGGAACGAGCTGCTCATGTTCAGCTCCGTGTTCGAGCCGAAAAATCTGCAGTGCTGGGTCCCCCGCGATGATGTCGTACTTTAACGGCAGCACAGTGGACCATTATCGGATCCACTTTTACCACCTTCTACGATCAATTGCGGAAGAGTGCGACGATACCGAGGAGACGATTCACATTGTTTCAGACAGCATGTTCGCAAGTGTAAGCATTCAACGGTGGTTCAAAGCGAATAAATCCTGACAGACTCCATCCCAGGTTGTCGATTTTAGTGATACTCAGCGAAAAGCATTCATTGAGGCATTTATCGATTTCTGGATGGAGCGAGCGGGCACAGCGCGAAGTCCACAGCAGCTCGAAAAAAGTGGCGATCTCTCTGCTTCGTGGCTGCGAGCAGCATTTCCGTAGCCAGGTCACCAGAGTCAAGAGGATTGGCGGAGTCGTCGCACCGGGACTGGAAATCATCTTTGAAAACTATGCCACCTGACTTCTGCGTTGCGACAATATCGAGGACTTCACCCGTATTGCCGCTCAACTTATCAAAGACTTTCCCATGGCGAAGGACTGGATGGAGTGGGTGGATGCGTCCGGCGCATGCAACCATGTTGTTCAAGAGCGCGCGGACCATGGCAGAAGAGCTTTGGAACTCTATCCCATCCGGGTCAACCACGAACCCGGCTGAATCCATGCACATGCGCATGTACGCGGCGGTTGGACGCGACCACGTGCTCTCCGATGGTATGAAGAAGCTGGTGGATTTCGTCAATATCTTAGAGCTGGGAAGAGCCGTATGTGTCAAATGTTTTGGCGATGGACCAGGGAAAACTCACTTGATCACAGATGGAATTCCGAACCACTACGGAAAGGAGCGACAGCGACACAAAACACGGATGAACACTTATGGGACACTCGAAGCTCAGTCGAGCACCGTTCAACACACGTGGTCCTCGCGCACGCAAGAAAGACTCAGATGGCCGTCCGCCTGATACCAAAAAAGAACTACTTGGTCGCAGGCCGTCGAAAGCTTACCACGCGCAAGAAACCGCTCGCACCGAAAAAAGCTGGTCTACCAAAGATCTTATCCATGGCAGGACAACTCCTGCTGGCTCGACTCGAGTCTAAAGGCAATCTTTGCTGCATGCTCCACGACCCAGAGATACTCCGAGTTCGGTTTACGCCTCTGCCCGAGATCGGAGTTGTCCAACTCTCGTGGCTGCTCTCAATCATGGACCTCCATATCGAACAAGCAGGTCTGCCGGCATTCGAGAAAGGCGGATGTATGGCACTCCGAGACGCCCGCAATGCAATTCGGCGCAAACTGCGTTGATGGCCCCGGTAGTCAGGTGAAGGATATGAATGCATTTGGGACTCCATTTGGTGGGAATATATATAACTGTTGTCGCGTGGATTAATTCTTTTCTCATATTTTGCTTTCCCACAGGGCTGGCTCAACGATATTCTCTTGCTTCGAGATCTGAATCCCACTGCGCAGATAAGAGGTGCCATGGAAGACTGCATATCCTATTTCCGTACCTTCGGCGTGAAACGTTCGAAAACTGCATGGGCGACCCGGACTTCCGACTCCCGAGGAGCACTCAGCGAGACACTGGAGTTTTGGGCTGCCTCACTGGCGGCACAAGCTGACACTCAATAAGCAGATGCACAACAATTCCGATGGCGACATACACATCTGGTTCCAGAATTACATGAACCCCAGAGTCCCGGCAAAAACAAGACACTGCCTGCGTGGAGGGTTGACGAGAAGAATGGGAGTGGGACTCACCCACTTCCTTTTCCGGTAAGCGAGTCCCATTCTTGATCCCATCAACAATGGGACTCGGCTAAGCGGTACTCGCCTGTCTCGGCAAGTCTGCTTGCCGGTGAATCTTTGACCCCTCTGCATCAAGATAAGCCTGATCAGATGCTATGAGGCGGCATGGGCGGAGTGATCGGTTGATGTACATCAATACTCGCGGGGTGTGACATTGGCCATTTCCGATAACTGTGCACAGCTCTACAGAGGGCCGGATTGGGGGCCAGAGAAAAATATAGAATACAAGATATGCCTACGCTTCGCTCCGGCGCAGCCACTGTTCTCCTCCTTCTCAGGTTGGATGTTGAAAATTATCTAAAAATATTGATATCCCAAGGTGGTTGAAATCCGTTAGGGACAGTATAATGGAGAACGAATACTCAAGTAGTCCTTCTTGTTTGTCGCGAATCCCTGGTCCTCCACAATAAACAGAAAGGCGGTCAAAAATTAGATTGGAATGTCAAGAAGGTTCGACGCAGGAGCAGAAGTAACACAGCAGGGTCGGGCTCGGAATGATTCGTGAATCAACTGGCAGTAAATTATGGAATGAGATGAAAGAAGCATACTAGCAGGAAACGGTAAAAGCATTGGTGCTGCTCGGACAAATATTTGAGTAAAGGTGTTGCACCTATGAGGTGCCACGGATCGAATGTTGGAATGGATTACGTGGAGTCGAGCCTTCAACGGATACGCAAATAGTGTCCGAATCAATACAGCCACTACGGTTTGATTGCTTACCGTTGAAAGCTTAAAGAACGCAAAATATTCAATCTAAACGCCGTGGTTCCGCCACGGCCGAAATGCGTGGTGTTGGAACAGAAAAAATGGAGGTGAGTGGCGAAACAGCGAGGAAATAGAGTGATTCACAGGCTGCCGGAGGTACACACGGAAGAAATAACCGTCAAGGCGATAGACTGCGGGAACTTCAGTAAATTATGCACACGCAAACCAGAAATGATACACATTTATGGAGATTGTGCGCTGGTGATTAAGAGCACGGCAACCTGCTCGGTGAATAGGGTCAGGGGGGCCCAACAGAAGATGAATAAGATCTGTTGAGAATATCAAACAGGCAGGATGCTGCACTGGCTGGGATTTGGGAGACTTTTGTACACTTGTGTGTGGAATCGTGCGGATTGGTCTCGACTCTTGCGGAGGATTTGCTAGCGGGTTAATCGGAGTGGAGGAACCATGAGACTAACAGCGAGTGGGGCCATGAGGGGAGGTTCGCTTCCCACTTGCGGTCTTGCAAAGCAAACGATCAGGCTTGAACATGATATTGGAGCGCAGAATTGATCTAACACAGCTTGGGGCGGCGAGACTTTGGCACCGACTCTTGACGGCTTTGATTGTTTGGATCTTGCAGCAGGCTTGATCCATCCATCGACAACCAGAAGGTAGTGGTTGAGCGAAAATGAAGGTCGCTACAAAGCGAGAGAATGGTGGGGGAGCAAAGTCCTAGGAGAAAAGGATTTCGATGGGCCAGCACTCTCTGGAAAGCGAACGTTGAGGCACAGGCTGGCAATGCTTCGCAAAATGAACACATCCCAAGTGCTCTTGTAATAATGAAATCAAGTATTAGGCAATAATTTCATTCTCCCAAGTGTGTGACAGGTTTGCCACACATTTTTTAACCGCTGCCATGTTACCGCCCCTCCCAGCTGCAGAAATCGCCCACAAACTCCTAAATCCGCTCGGAGATGACCGAGAACGATGGATCGAAGCAGTTGGTTCGGATCAGATGGCACGATTTTCCGGGCGTTCCGAATGGCGGCCTCAAGAACCGAGACTGCGTGACGGCGGGTCACTATGTGATTGGCGGCGGTCTCCCAGTCCCATTTCTTTAGCGAGTCCCATTGTTGATGGGATCAAGAATGGGACTCGCTTCCCGAAAAAGGAAATAGGCGAGTCCCACTCCCATTCTTCTAGTATAGGACTCGCCTTCGTGGCAGCGCGGATGGAGTCGCGCTTTGCAAGGGCAATTGTTCTAGCTTTGAGGTCGTCCTCAGCATTCCTATTGTTCTTATCATCGAGACGGGCGACTACTGTGCAATTTCATTCAATTCGGCACGGGTTGTGACCCGTGACCCAAAATACCGATTCGGCACTTCGGCAACCAATGAAGTTTGGCGTGACACCTCCAAAAATTCGGCATTCAAGACGGAATTTTCGAAAATTCTGCCTTTTTTGCACCTCCGAGGGAGATTTGGCCCGGATGTCACGCATTTTTACATTCGGCACTGGGTGCTGTGACCCGTGACCGAAACCAAAATTCATCGCGGCATAGGGTGCGTGATGCGTGACCGCCGAATTGAACGAAATTGCACAGTATCATATCCTCGACTGGAACATACCCAGCACGATGCTGCCTTCCCGGGCACTCGAGAGACGGTGTGCAGTACAGCATCACCGCCCACATCTACACCAACAGATCCCCACTTCATCACTCGTTATATCAGTCCTTCCAAGCACATCTTCGATTACAACGGAAGAAAACATGATGGCCATGCCATTCGGATCCGCCCTAAGACC
>JARKIC010002367.1:0-65100 GCA_029378375.1 Mycena olivaceomarginata | reverse complement strand
TTGCGTGACACCTCCAAAATTTCGACAGCTCTATGGAAAATTTACCTTTTTTTGCCACTAGGGGGGGGGGGGGGGGGGAGGTGACATGCTTTAGAGGGTTCGACAAACCCCTCCGTCGCGTGACCACGACCAACATTCGTCCTCGACCAGGGGGTGCGTGACGCGTGACTGTCGATTTGAATGAAAAACCCCAGTATTTTCAACTTGTCCTCGGCAAATGCTCGGCTGACATTGGGTTTCATCCTTTGATTGTCGGATGTCACTTTATTCTTTCTCTTCCCACTACCACCACCACCAGCACTGGCACCAGGGGCTTGCACAATGTGTTGCTCTTCAACGTCTCCGACCTTAGAACCAGCAACAGGGGGAACTCATTGGGGTAGCCCAATCCTTCGGTACGGAACAAAATCAACATCTTTTTGTTTATGCACTCATGCAAAAAAATTCCTTTAGCATCGCGAAGAGCGGGCCCGCGTAACTGCTCGCGACCGTGAAATGGGATTTTCATGATCTGGCAGGGACATATCACGCAGCAAGTACCCCTGCACCGGCGCATGCCACGAGTTGGGTTTTACAACGCATTCGCGCTGGTCATGTGGACTATCCATTAATAGAAGTACTATTTGTGTTTTATCTATCAATTCACTTTCGGGGGCACTATTCAGTCGGGACTCGGAATATAAGCGGCATTCACAAGTTGTATAATGGGCGGGGCTCGATCGACGATGAAGGCAGTCGCGTCGATGATCAACGCGGATCTCGTGCAGCCTCCGAAGATTGGGTGCGCATCGGCAGATAAGGAGGTGTTCACAGGTCAGAAATAGGTCCTTATCAGAAAATAGGCGTTCACGCGGAAAATAGGCGCTCGTGAGCGCCTAATGATACTAAAGTTGTCGTGCCTCTCCTCCTCTGCCCCAGCGTCTCGACGTCCCGAGCTTTTCTTCGTCCCAGACTTCTTCGCCTTTTTTGCCTGTCATTATCTGTTGGCCACCTTCCAAAACATGGGCAAGGCACGCCGCTTACGTCTGTCCATAGCCGAAAACTCATCTCGAGCGTCATTGCACTCATAACACACGTCAAAATTTCTCATGAGTCTCAAAGCTTTCTTGTTGAAAGAGTGGCGCCCGAATGCCTCGTCCCAATTGTATCCATCTCCTATGCTCGCATTCTCGGCGTATTCCACTGTGACGTTGTCCACAATGGCAACGGTACCCTCACCGCCCCTGTTCCTCTCAGCTTCCTCTGGGTCCGCCGCTTCTGTCTCGACCATAGCTTTAAGGGCGGATTTAAACGAAAACATTTCATTGTATTGAATTCCTGGACAAACAGGCCACAGACGCGTATGGCATTGTCGATCCGGACGAGGTCATTCGAGCGTCACACCTCATTCCGGCTTTTTGTCATGGTCCTACAAATGCGGTCACCTACACCACGCTAGGCAGGAAACCAGACGAGTTTGATGACTGGCGGTACCACTACGTGAATTTGTGCGTCATTTTAATTCTGCCCTTCGCGCGGGTACTGAGGTCTTCTATTTTGAAAGCTTTGTGGATCGTGACATGTTTATGCGATACTTCGGTGGTGGTGTCGGTCACTATCAAGCCAGCGTCCCGGACGCGGATGCCGATGAGCCGAGTCTTCCTGACGACGATGAAGACGTTGCTGGAAGTGCCTCGGATCTCCCGGCTAACGAGCCAGAGGAGACGGATTTGGACTCAGACGAGGAGAAGGAGGAAGAAGAAGAGGAGGACGAGGAGGGAGGACAACGAAGAGGAGGATGAAGTTGAAGACGAGGAAAGGACGAAGACGAGGAGAAGAACGAGGAGGAGGAATTCGGACCAGATGATGGTGAGGATGGGGTGATGATCTTACTGCACAATTCGGGTATGATGAGCTTTGATATTTTTTTGTTTCGTTCTTGAACTAGTACTCACAATTCATATGATATTCAAACTCTAGATTTGCATTTTTTATTACTGTCACCCCGTGAAGTTCGCCCAAGTCCAGCAAAATGGCATGTAAACGCAACACAAGCTCGGGCTGAGATCTGCAAACCCTTCACTAACCTTCTGTACCTTTGCAAGTCTTCGCCAGCATTGCGTAGCATTTATGTACAATGGTAGGTGGTAGGTCTGCAAAGCGATTGCACACCGCCATCAGCGCGTCGTGTGATTGCAATCATCACCGGCGATCAGCGAGATCTCCCGGTTTTGGTGATGATTTGCATCAATTTTTTTTGCTCAACTTGCGCGGGGCCATATCTCCTCAACCAGTGCGCGGATTCCTATGAAAATATGGTGAAATCGAATCGTCTCGCCGAGCCCGAGATGCCCCAGTGTCATATTTGTGATTTGAGGCCTTTGTGATCGAGCTGGCAATGGTGCAGGTTGAGCACTTACAAACGTTCCTGTGCTCAAATATGTTACATAGACCCGAGACAAGCGCACAAATACGGGGCGCGGACGGGGATCGCATTCTCTGAAGCACCCTCCCAACCCTGAAGGTGAAACGAGAGTTTCCTTTCACGATAATGACTCCGTTGGAAGCACCTTGAAACCCCATCTCAATCGTCTGTTGAAGAGAACAGTAAAAATATATGCGGTGCTCAATCTTTGGGCGTGATGTCAGTGCGTAAAAAGTCATTCTTTGTGAGTTTTCTAAGTTTTCCCTTGATTCCAGCCAGAGACTCCGACCCATTTCGCAGTCCCGCACCCGCCGTCACCATTTATCTCGGAGCCTGCCAGTTCCCGTCTTAATGTGAATCAACAAAACACATCGACGGTGCTTGAGGGTCTTCTTCGTCAGATGCAGGAATTGACGAGAGAGGTGGCGCAGGTCAGGAATGGAATCCGGAATGGCATCCGGAAGTACCATGGAGTTCCGATACACCCACTTCGTCATTTGTTCGCTCCAGGCTTTGACTCGGAGTTGGTTAATGAGACAATGAATTAGATGGGTTCGGATTTTGTGTATTGATAGCCATGATCCAGGTCCACGGGCGCGTTAGAAAAGAATTAGCCACTTGCTTGCAAAAAAAACCAGCGCGCCAAAAAATTTCAACTCAAGGTATAAATGTACGGTAGTCGGGGCACAAACAAAAATTTGATGGCCAGGCGGCTGTAAAAAGCTTAAATATGAACAGTGCTCTCTTATCCCGGCCAAACCCGATTCGCGGGTAATTTTTGACCACCAGATGACGCAACGCAAATCAGCCATCCAGTGGCTCCAATGGCTGCAGCGCAAATTGTCTAATAGATACATTTTTACGCAATTCGTGTAAATAGTCTGTGGAGCTGTTGTGAAGTATGTCGGGCGTTATGACACAAAAGATGGAGCGGAAGCAGACTCACTGTCAAACAAATGTAAGTAAAAATCGAGCAACACTGTCGAAGTAACAGATAGTCCAAGGGTGGACTGAGGTCGAGGGTAGGTCGTACTTCACAACCGCTGCAGCTGTACAGTAGATAGGGATATGATAAATGGAAACGTTTACTCAGCTTATTGAACTCCTGCCTGTACTCTAGGCGCTCGAAGACTCAATACAAGACGCCTCAGGATGTCCTAACTCGAAGGAGACCTGAGGGAGATGGGAGAAAGGAAGCAAGAAAGAAGTCCCTGTTTCATGTACATTTCGATCTTATATACTCGATCGGGGTGGTCGTCACGCGTGCTCTCGCGTCACCAGAGCCCTGCACAACCATGCAATACAAGTATGAAATATAATATATGGTCCGTGAGCATAGAGAGCTCGATATAAAACCATACCATCTGTTAACACGATTGCAATGAGACACCAACCGGGACACGCGCAAAGACGAATAGAGAGACGATGTTGCCGCCTCAACATCTGTCCAGAGGATGACCAGGCCTCGGACGCGTCGATCTCCAGCGCGAGCCGAGAGGGTAGAAACACTAGAACCGCGCTCCACAGAAGCTGGCCCGAGAGGAAAGGAAGGGGAAGAAAAATAAGAGATGAGGAGTATAACATACTAATGCAATGTGGGAGTCCATGCGAGCCAACCGACCCTCTAATCCATCGAACGGCGCATATGAACATGGCGCGGCGAAACCAACGCGGTCAGGTGACCTCTTGTACGTGGCTTGTGAAATCGAGGGTAATCGTGTATACGGCTTGAACGCGTCTCGGGACAATATGGAAGGGTACCTAGGCGATAGGGAATAATGAAGAGAAATAGATGGTGAGTAGAAATGAGGTGGCTGATAACGCCAGATGAGGAATTCGTGTGCATCACGCATATATGCATGAGCGACGAGCGAGCCGGGAGGCACTTCCACAGAGGGGGATACTTTGGATCCAGTCCCCGGGATCCTCGCATTAATGGAAAGGGAAGGGATGAGGGGAAAAGAAAAGAAGAAAAAGAAACAGAGAAAAAGAAACGGAGATGAAGAGAAATGAGGAACTCAGCAGTCTATTTCCACCTCCTTGCCGCCATTATCAAACTCGTTGGTGACGTTCGAGTGATTTAGGAAGAGAGGGAACCTCCTCAAGGCACCGAGGGAGCTTGATAGGTGGAGGAATAAGACATGGCGATAAGAGCGACGCCAGGGAGCAGAGCGTGGTATATAAGGGCGGATTGAGACCGGAGAGGGTGGAGAGCGGTGCGAATAGCTGAGCGGAGACGTCAAACAGCGGATCAAGGGAGACGGAAATAAAATAGCCGATCTGGAACTGTCAAACAAGTGGATCACGGAGCGGAAGCAAAACTCGGAAGACTTAGCTATCATTCCATGTCCTCGTCCAGCTCGCGCTCTCCTCTCGGTGCGTCGGTATCGCGGATCGAGCGTGGTCTTGAGTGTCTGATGGTCCGGGCGGAAGTAGAAAAGTCGCAAGCGGCGAACGTTGACGTGCCCTTTGATGATAGCCCCGTCTAGCTCGCGAAGTACATACGAGTCTCTGTCGCGCTTCTGGTGAACGATGTATGGGCCGGAATAAGTCCACTTTCCTTTTTGCCCTCTTGATTCATCCAGCTGAGATTCACGAAGCCAGACGTACATTCCAACTTGGAAATCGGAGAAGTCGAACATGTGGTGGTGGCGCTTGTGAAGATCTTCGATGGCGCGGCGGCGCGTCTCTCGTAATTTGTTGGACGCTTCCTCGAGCTTGGGATTCCGACGTGCCAATTGGAGCGCGCGAATGGCGAGGAGTTCTTCGTGAGTACGAACTTTATCCCAATCTAGCGTCTGCCAAGTGATTTCAGTCATGTCGAATGAAAATACCGGGTGCACACCGTATAGCAAATAATATGGAGAGAATCCAGTAGCGCGGCTTGTGGTAACTCGCATAGCAAACAAAACGGCTTCAAGATACCGAGGCCAGGTACTCTTGGCGTCGCCTGTGCACTTGTAGATTGCGTCAACGATGGGTTGGTGACCTCGCTCGACCGGGGCGTTTCCTTCGGGATGGTACGCTGTGGAAAGAATGACAGTGCAGTTGTACTGAGTTCGAAGTAAGTGGAGTACTTCCTTTTTGAACTCTGGTCCTCCATCGACTGTGATATACGGCACACACGCGAAGCGGCAAATAATGGCTTCGTAGATGAACTTGGCGACAGCTTTCGCCGTGAGCTCCTTGAGAGCGCGCGCTTCAGGCCACAGAATCGTCGGTTCGATAGCTTGGACGATATAGTTGAGTCCTCGCTCTCCCGTGGTCATGTGAATACTGTCAATATTAAAATGACGGAGGATGGGAGCTTGCCAGGATTCGTTATACGGAATTACAGGAATCCTCTTGATGGATTTCTGGCACTCGATACAGGAGCGGACGAAGTACGCGACATCGGCGTACATGTTGGGCCAGTGGAAACGATCTCGAAGCTGCTGGTAGACGGCGTCTCGTCCTCGATGGCCACAATCGTTGTGTGCTTGAGCCATGATCGCTTGTCGTTTGGATTCGTCCTCGATAACGAGCTTGGGCAAGTGGGGAGAGCTTTTCTTGGGTGCGAGCCATAATCTGCCTTGATGTAGCATATATCTGCGAGAGGATTTGAGAAAACTCAGCTTTTGTCGGTCTGTAACAAGGAGCGGAGGGTAGGATCCGTGTTCTAGGAAGGTGCGAATCTCTTGCCAGAAATCCGAGCCGTCCCGGTCTCGAACACCGTGTTTATGACCAACGAACCCTCGGCCGAGATCGCCGAGGGGGATACTTTGAGAGTAAGTATCGCTCTCGATGAATTCAAACTGGTGCAACTCATCTCCTAGCAGGAACTCTTCCACTCGCGTCGAGTAGGACTTTCGATGGTGGAAATCCGGTAGAAGTCGCGTTTGCTGAGCTAGTTCTGGTTGGAATGAGGTCGAACCCAGCCTTGGAATATCGACGAAGGCTTTGCTCGAATGGAAGACAGGAATCGGAAACGTTCTTGTGGGTCCAGGAATCTGTGAAGGGGGAAGAGAGGCGGGAATGGACAGAGGAGAGGAGGAACTTAAAGGATGAGGTGAGTGTAGCATCGGGTGGAGGTGATGAACCAGCGTATATCAAGTCGTTGTACGCGTCCAGGAAATCTTCAGGGTCCATATCGTCGTAGCTTAGATCCGTTGGGGCCGGTGGACGTCGTGAAAGCGCATCTTCAGCCTTGAATGATTCAGCGCGCACATGCTTCATCTCGAAGTCGAACAGCATGATCCAGGATACCCAGCGCAGAAGCGGCGCGTTAGGTACGTCGTCCGGGAGCTTAATCATTTTAGCGAGCGATATTGCGTCGTGTTCAAGACGGAAGTGTACTCCCCAAATGCGGTGGCGTAGTTCTTTGAACGCTCGGAAGACGCCGTAGACCTCAGTCTTGGGCTGGCCGTAGTTTTGCTCGGTGGAATTGAAGGTGCAGGAACCGTACATCGCGGCGCGTTTGATGCTGTCGCGTATCTGGTACACAACCCAGCCACTGCCTATCCAAGATGAGTCGACTCCTACAACCATGAGGCCTTCGTCAGAAGTTCGGGGCGGTAAACAAATCAACATAGCTTGTTCGTAGTCAATTCGAATGAGCACTTCAGGTGAAACCAGACGATCTTTGAGGGTTTGAACAGCCTCAACTGCTTCGATCGTGATCTTGAATTCGACAGTAACGTTACGGAGGAGGGAAGTGAGAGGCTTAGCTATGATAGCGAAACACCAGATCCAGCGGCGCGCTCCACCAGCGAGGCCGAGGAAGCTGCGCACTTCGGATATGGATGAGGAGGGAATAGGCCAATCCAAGATACGTTGAATCAGGCTGGGTGAGATCTTCCAGCCCTCGTACGAAACGACCGAACCTACAATGTGAAGGTCAAAGGCAGCCATAGTTGTTTTCACACCTGAAGCAGTGATTCCGTTGGCGATCAGGGTACCAAGAACTCGTCGTAGTTTTGGGCGTACTCGAATACAAATCTGCGGATGTTAGGGTTCTGAGGGATAGGTTCATTGTTATACCTGGATTGCGGGCCTTTCACCCCGCAATCGTCGATGAAATTGTCGGCTTTTACAGGCGCAACTGGCTTGAGGGAATGTCGGACTCGGGCGGAGAAAGCTTGCATGGCGTTGGAATATCCCTGGCCCATCGTAGCTTGTTGTTTCGGGCCAGCGGGGGAGTGGAAGGCTTGGAGAGGGCGAGAATCGGGATGAATCCAGATAGCGTCGAATCCAGAGAAGAGATCCGCGAGTCCGTACATGGAATATCCCACGAAGGACTCGGCGAACTCGTTCATGTTGGGAATAATAGAAGCGTCCTGTATGGTGACTGCATTCAACGGCTCAAGATTTAATATAATTCTCACCGGGGGATCTGAACCAGGTTTCTTCATCACAGGAAACATAGCGCAGCGGTAGCTTGAGACAGTAGGCTCGAAGCGTCCACCACGTTCGTTGTCCAAGATAACCTTGCGCACGACTTCTCGAAGCGCGGCTGGGATGGGAATTGGAGGCCGCTGCCAAGGCGTGTGCTCGATAACAGCGAACTCGTAGTCGGGGTAAAGTTCCTTGCGAAAAGAGCCTTTCTCTGCATATTCAAAAGCGAAGGCAGACTCACGGAGAACGGTTATATAGGCGAGGAGATTTGTCTCGTCATTGGACAAGATCCCCGGTTCGATCTTCGCGAGCATGGACTCAAGTCGCTCGAGGGTAACGCGTTTGCCGAACTTGAGCGTGCGATAATCTGGAGGATGGAGAGGTAGGTCAGTAAGAGATGTAGCGGGAGCGTCTTTGAAGACGGAAGACTGATGGTTGGGGTTGTAAGTCGGCACAGGCCGGACTTTGCGGTCTACGGGCTTGTATTTCTTCTTGGCTACAGGCGCTTTCGCGGCCGCAAGAAGCGATGGAGTGAAAATGTGAGTCGAACGTAAAACGTCTCGACTGGGGATGCCTGGGTACCTAGATAAAGTCAGATTAGAAACAGCTCGAACGGTCCAGGGAGAGGAAATAAGGGAATTTAAGTCGCAGCCAGTAGCGAGATGGTAATCTCGTATTAAATGGTCAAACTCAGGAGGGGGAGAGAGATGGAGGAGGGAATCAAAATCAGAAAACTCAGCGTTCCCCATCAGGGCTTCAAACGATCTTCCAAGGGTATTGTTGGGGGAGGGGAGAGAGAGATCGCAACTGCGCTCCCCCGGATTAAAAATCCTCTTCGTCGGTCACATCCTCGACGTACGCCGCGCGAGTGTTCCGGTTGATGGAAGTAGCGTTGCGAGAATCATCAGGGTTAGCAATGGGAATTCCAATAGTAGGTGGACCTTTCCTTATGCCGTCTTTCCACAAGAATAAACTGACGTGTCCTCCGCGTTCGTACTCCAGCCGAGAGCCGAACCATTGCAAGAACGGTTGGCCGAGTATCAAGTCTTGCGCTCCGAGCTCTTGGTGAGAAATAAAGAGATGGTGGGGAAATGCGTGTCCCCCGATACGAATTGGCACATCAGTAGCGCACCCGCGGAGTTGCTCAGGTTCGCCATGGATGCCTTTCAGCGCCCATCGCATCCCTTCGAAATCTACCGCGAGATTGCACCTAGGCACAACCGATGCGGACGCGAGGTTGAGTTCGGAGCCCGTGTCGATCATGGCCTTGAGTTGTACATTTCCTATGTTAATCAGCATTGTACCAGTCGTCATAGCGAAGAAGCGCTCAGCGGGGATTTGGGAGATCGCGTTCCCATACGCAACGAAGAACGAAGCCAGATCGTCCTCGGAGGTATCTCCGACGTGAAGGTGCCTAGCCTCTCCAGCGTGCGTATTGAGCTTAATCTGCGGGGTAAAAATCTCTTCCGTGTAAGCGTCCTCGTCAGGGTGGACGTAATACTCAGCGTTCTTGTTGCTGGTGTATTCGCGTCGGGAGCGAGTAGAGTCCGTGATGATCTTCTGTAAGGAAGGACTAGCGCCAAGGATGTCAATCAGGGGCAGTGTGATCTGCGTCTGAAAGATCCGCTCGACTAAGGCTTTCTGGTCAGTGCGTTCTTGAACGTCGGATGTGATGTGGAACTTATCTCCGGTAGGTCTCTTTACGTCTCTCATAACTACGTCGTCGTCGGTCTTCCGGTTGTTGGACGGGCGTGAGTTCTTCCATCCATCAAGTCGGTTGATCGGGTTCGTAGGCGGAGGTATGTTGACGTTCTTAGCCGGCGGCGCGGGATTACCGGATGCGGATGGACCAGGAACGGGTTGAGTTGCTGGGGGTCGGTCTTGCGCAGGCGGAGCAGACTCGGGCTCCTTGCCTTTGGGTTCTGGACGCTTGGTGGGAGCGAACCTCACACCAGTATCTTTACCTGTTCGAGTAACAGGATCAGCATTACTCGTCCAATGACCGAGGGAAGATACCGCAAAAATGTTGTCGTTGGCAAAAACCTGTGAAGAACCGTAAGTTAAACCAGCGACTGATGCACGTGCCATCTCGCGTTGAGAGCGTATATACGCTGCAACGCCTCCTCTGAAACCGTTGGGGGTCCTAGGTAAGTCAGTACCGTTCATGAGGACGTATCTTTGATTATTTGTGTCGAACTTGATGAGGTTCTCGTCCAGAAGCGAACGAGTCTCAGGACAATGGCGCAGTCCCAACGGATGCGTGCCCACTTTGGAGCACATAAAGCATTTGCGCTGCTCGGCTTGTTGGGAATTGAGGCGAGCTAAGTTGAGGGATAGCTCCTCGAGACGCTGCGTAATAAGATCTAGGTTAGTCTTGTTTACGTCGTTTTGAGCTGGGGACTTAGCTTCGGTTGGTTCAGATGGTCGGGTCGCCTCGTCGAGGACGTTCGCCTCGACTCGGTCGTTCCAGGGCTCGTAAGAGATGGACTCTTCGTCGAAACGCTTGTAGAGAATCTTGATGGACTGTGCAATGGTGGGAGGATCCGCACGAGTACGCTTGTGCGAGGGAACCTCGCCAGTAAACCAGTCTTTTAAGCGCTTCGGAATACCAGCAATAAAATAAAATTGACTCTCCTCTTTCGTGATCTTCTGCTTCTTGAGAAGCGGCGCTGAGATGCGTAAGAAATCCCTATAATAATCAGATATATCAGCTTTATCCGTGAAAGAGGACGTAGTGGAATGGTCCTCGATGAACTTCTTGAGCTGAGCGATGGAATAGTCGGGTACGTGGTCGCGTTGGCCGTACAGCAAGGTAAGCTGGGCTGTAGCATCCTTCCAATTGAGTCCCGTCGCGTCGTCCATGTCGACGTCGAATTCCTCCATGTTTCGGATGATGGCCTTGACCGAAGGAGCCGAATAGGAGAGAATATAGGAGACGAGAAGATCCTTGTTGGTGATGCCGGCGTTCGTGCCATGTTGGACCAGGCTAGCCAGGAAGTCACGAAGATTGTTGCCATCGAACTTGGGAGCGTTGTTGGAGGTAGGAGCGGGCATAGGAACCCGCAGGACGTTCGGAGTAGGTGTGGTATCAGACATGATGCTATGCTAGATCGAAAGCGTAGTCAGTGTTAAAATAGGGGTAAGACAGACGACGCAGCTTTGTGAGGCAACGGTAAACCAATCCCCCTCGCGGTGGGCTCCACTGTCGAAGTAACAGATAGTCCAAGGGTGGACTGAGGTCGAGGGTAGGTCGTACTTCACAACGCTGCAGCTGTACAGTAGATAGGGATATGATAAATGGAAACGTTTACTCAGCTTATTGAACTCCTGCCTGTACTCTAGGCGCTCGAAGACTCAATACAAGACGCCTCAGGATGTCCTAACTCGAAGGAGACCTGAGGGAGATGGGAGAAAGGAAGCAAGAAAGAAGTCCCTGTTTCATGTACATTTCGATCTTATATACTCGATCGGGGTGGTCGTCACGCGTGCTCTCGCGTCACCAGAGCCCTGCACAACCATGCAATACAAGTATGAAATATAATATATGGTCCGTGAGCATAGAGAGCTCGATATAAAACCATACCATCTGTTAACACGATTGCAATGAGACACCAACCGGGACACGCGCAAAGACGAATAGAGAGACGATGTTGCCGCCCTCAACATCTGTCCAGAGGATGACCAGGCCTCGGACGCGTCGATCTCCAGCGCGAGCCGAGAGGGTAGAAACACTAGAACCGCGCTCCACAGAAGCTGGCCCGAGAGGAAAGGAAGGGGAAGAAAAATAAGAGATGAGGAGTATAACATACTAATGCAATGTGGGAGTCCATGCGAGCCAACCGACCCTCTAATCCATCGAACGGCGCATATGAACATGGCGCGGCGAAACCAACGCGGTCAGGTGACCTCTTGTACGTGGCTTGTGAAATCGAGGGTAATCGTGTATACGGCTTGAACGCGTCTCGGGACAATATGGAAGGGTACCTAGGCGATAGGGAATAATGAAGAGAAATAGATGGTGAGTAGAAATGAGGTGGCTGATAACGCCAGATGAGGAATTCGTGTGCATCACGCATATATGCATGAGCGACGAGCGAGCCGGGAGGCACTTCCACACAGTGAGTAAAGGAAGTGAGAAATACAATGACGGACATACCTCCTCAGTCACCGTAGGGTAGAGACTGAGGAGGGGGGAAAGTGCGGAAGGCACTATAAGTAAGGGAGCCAAAAGATGGCATCTTAGAAGTAAGATGTAAGTAAGATCCGGGCGGACGCACTTCGGGAGTAGAAGCAAATATTTATGTAAGTAATGTCCGTGATCACGCATCACTGATGCGGCGTAACTCCATCACTCCCCTCGACGCAGCAGAGACAGAGAAAATAGTGAAGAGAAAGCAGCAGTAGCTCCCCTGAACCATGATGTAGTGGAATTTAAGCCCATCATCCCAATGAGTTCAGCGTGCCGTGGATATGGAAGGGGTTTGGTCATGATGTCTGCAATGTTCTCCTTGGAAGAGATATACCGGAGTTCCAAGTCACCCTCATGAACACGTTCACGGACATAGTGATGACGGAGTGCAATGTGCTTCCCACGTTTATGGCCTTTTGTTGACTGCGCAATAGCAATAGCAGCAGTGTTGTCACAACGCAGAAGAGCAGGACGAGGTTGAGGCAATTTCAACTCATCCATAAAGCTATACATCCATTCCATTTGCCGTGCACCACGTGCAGTAGCCATGTACTCGGATTCCGCTGTTGAAAGAGCAACAACATGTTCTCGGTGAGCTCCCCAAGCAACGAGACCACCAGCCATGGTGTAAAGCTCCCCGGAGGTGGAACGCATGGTGTCGGTAAATCCTCCATAGTCTGCATCAACATATCCGACTGGCTTTAGATCTGTACCAGGGTAGTAGGTGATTTTGTAATCCATGGTGTTCCGCACATAGCCCAGACAATGTACCATTTCATTCCAATGAGCTGGACCAGGGTTAGATGCGAAACTGCTCAAGATGTTAACAGCAAAACCGAGATCTGGACGGGTAGCAATCATCAAGAACATCAGTCCACCAAGGATGGAGCGGTATGGCTTGTCAGCCATGAAATCCTGGTCTTCATGAGACAAAGGGAAGTCTGACTTGGTGAGAGAGACATTAGGTGACAAAGGAGTTCGCTTGAGAGGCACATTTTCCATGCCATAGCGTTTGAGTAGACGCTCGCAATATGCAGGCTGGGAGATGGAAATAGAGCCATCAGGATTATGGTCAACTTTAATGCCAATGACATGGCTCAATTTTCCCAAGTCGGTCATGTCAGACCGTTCCCCAAGTTCACTTTTTGCTTGTTCGGCCTCCTCATCTGACTCCGAAATTCCAGTGACATCATCGGTGTAGGTGCTGGTAATGGTGGTGGGCTGTCCATCCTCCCCGAGACGGACACGGACAGACTCATCTGCACGTGAACGGCGGTAACCAAGGTCACCATAAGTTCTATCCAGTTCCTCCCACCAGTTGCTGGCACCTTGCATTGTGCCATAGAGGCTGAAGTCAAGCTGGCAGATCAAGTCTTCACTCCCCTCAACATCCATTCCCTCTGGTTGAGCCATATAAACCTGTTCCTTCATTTTGCTATTCAGGTATGCACTGACAAAATCAATGCCCCAGGTTTTCCAGCCCTTGGAAGCGGCAATAGCAAGTGTCATCCGGAGCGACTCATAGCGCACAACAGAGGCATAGGTGTCAAAGAAATCAAGGCC
This sequence comes from Mycena olivaceomarginata, assembly GCA_029378375.1. Taxonomy (NCBI): domain Eukaryota; kingdom Fungi; phylum Basidiomycota; class Agaricomycetes; order Agaricales; family Mycenaceae; genus Mycena; species Mycena olivaceomarginata. Next base: position 51,571 of record JARKIC010002367.1, on the reverse strand, counting down.
AGGAATCTGGGTGTATCCTTTTGCGACGAGGCGAGCTTTCCGTTTTACTAGTTTGCCATTCTCGTCGAATTTAATATCGAAAACCCACATAGTCTTCATGATATTTGCCCCCTCAGGACGGGTCACCAAGTGCCACACTTTCCGAGCCCGAAGACGATCTGATTCAATCTGAATCGGCCCAGCCCACAGATCAGGACGTGTCATTGCCTCTTTGTAATTCCGTGGAACCCAAAGGTCGTCTGGGCTTACATCGGTGAGGAATGCAGCAGCAGCTGGGGGAAGACCCATGTCATCAGCAGCAGAGGCAGCATCATTAGCCCAAGCAAGACCCGGCTGTGCAGCAGCATAGGAAGTGCAGGAGGACCAGGAGGAGCGCCCTCAGCCAGGACATCTTCATCAGGGAAGTCAAATGTATCTTCTGGATCAAAGCCAGTACCCTCCCCTCTCTGGCATGGTCAGCTTTGTCCTGTGTGGAATGCCCTCTTCGAATACAACATCCCGAGACTTGTGAATTTTCCCAGTCTTTCTGTCCAGCAATTTATATGCACCACGCCCAAAATATCCGATGAGCTGAGTTTCAAGTGACTGGTATGCCAGTTTACCTCCCCATGCTGCACTTTTTGTGGGAATTTTCATGTATGAAATGCAACCAAAAACACGTAAGTGGGAGATATCAGGTTTATGCTTTGAGAATGCTTCAAAAGGAGTGATCCCAGGATTACGCGTGGTTGGGACATAGTTCCCGATTGAAACAGCTGCAGCAGCCACATCACACCAGTACTTTGGTGGTAAGTCAGCGGCTTTGAGCATTGAACGTGTTTGACCTATGATAGTCCGTATTCCACGTTCTGCAACACCATTTGCAGATGATGAGTAGGAGGGAGTGGTTTCAATCACAATTCCAGCTGCAAGACAATATTCAATCCAGTCCTGCATGAACTCTCCGCCACCGTCAACCCGCACAATTTTGACTTTCTTCCCAGTTTGGCATTCAACTTTGGCCACATACTGTTTGAATGCCTCAAGTGTAGTTGCTGATTTCTTGTTGCTCAAGAAGACATCTTTACATCCAGTATGACCATCTGTCAACAGCATCATGTAGAATTTGCCACCACAGGATCTCGTGCGAGCTTGACCCCACAAATCAAGATGGATCCGCTCAAGGACTTCAGTTTCATGCGAGACAATTTCGTCAAACGGACGGCGCGCATGTTTTCCATAAATACAGTCCTCACAAGCTCCAGCAGTATCCACAGTGGTTATATCCAGCCCATCTACCAATCCCTTCATTGATTTTATCCGACCATCTCCTACATGTGCAAGTCTCCCATGCCAAGTTGCGAGATCGGCAGGACGGGTCTGAGAGCGGGAACGTGAGAAGAATGCTAGGGGTGAGTGTTCCATAAGAACAACATACGTTCCATTTGCAAGTGAGCCTATCATGAATTCACTGCCAGTGGGAGATGTGAATTGAACCCCACTGTCTTTGAAAACAACAGTGCAGCCCTTGGAGGTAAGACGGCTGACCGAAATGAGGTTAGCAGCAAAGTCAGGAGCATGGTATGCTGTGAGCTCCAAGATAGTAGCCTTTCCATTCATCTCGACTTTCTTATAGACTGTCCCTTTCCCCAGGATACGGAATCTGGATCCAGCTTCTGCTGCCTGCCCTGTCATGTTCTCGAGAGGTTCATATGTAACAAAATCAGCGCGGTCAACAATGAAGTGTTCGCTAGCACCAGAATCGATGAAGTAGGGCCTCTCGTGGCGAGCATGGAATGATGTGGCAAGGTTTTTCAGCAGGGATGCCCACAGTTGGAGGCTCAGTTCCTCCAGTAGCCATCAAGGCAAGGAAGTCAAACTGGTCCGATCCACCGCTAACATCCAACCATTCTCCAGCGGTGTCATCTGCAACAATGGAGGAAGCAGCAGCAACAAATGCTGCATTGTGTGCAACGGCTGCTGCAACTGGAGGCGGTGCTGGTGCAACACCAACACGCTTCCCTTTCCACCAAGTAGGATATTCACCAGGTTTTCCACCACCAGGACGGAAGCAGTTCTGGATAAGATGACCTGGTTTCAGGCAATTGGTGCAGTGGAGGCTAGGCTTTGCAACAAGTGCCTGTACTCTGGTCGATGGTGAAGAGACATCTCCTTTCGGTGCATTTTTCCGAGTGTAATGGCGATTGCAGTGTGCAATGACAGCGATAGAGCCAGTCAGTGTGTCGAGGATAGGGAGAAGGTCATCCCAGGAGTGTGGAAGCGAAGTGATGAAGAGTTCCGTGAACATTTTGTCATCAATGCTACCTCCGTGCTCATTGACGGATGCCCACAGTGTGCGCATGGACTTGACATGCTCCTCAATGTGGCTGGTACCATCATAGAATGTGGTACGGAGTTTGCGCTGTGCATCAACCAGTCCCAAGCTTGTGGTTTTGCCAAATGTCGCCTTGAGCTTCGCCCAAGACTCCGCTGTGGTCTCTGCACGGTCAAGCCCAAGTGCAACAGGATTGATTACATTCCCGAACAGAAGGCCGTGAGTGAATGCCTCACGCTGAGCAAATTCCTCATCAAAAGGTAGAGGAGAGAACCAAGGTGTAGGCACATAGATCGGCTGGATTGGATTCGACGTAGGCTTCGAAGTAGTCCCTGTAAGATAACCAAGTATTCCCCGAGCGGTGCAAGCATCTATAATTTGGCCTGCAAAGGCTGTAAAAGATTGGTCCGAGCGACCCTCAAAGCGATCGGATTCCGGCAGAAGGAACTGTGTAGGAATAGAATTCATCGTTATCGATGATAGTAGTTCGACCAGTATAGTCTGTGAGCCAATAAGCACTTATGTGCACGGTGGAGGTTTGTTCAGTTAGAAGTGTTGGACACGGGGCCCATAACCTAATAGAACAAGAACTCCTCAGTCACCGTAGGGTAGAGAGACTCAATGTATTAGATACCTAATAGAACAAGAACTATGGTACAGTGAGTAAAGGAAGTGAGAAATACAATGACGGACATACCTCCTCAGTCACCGTAGGGTAGAGACTGAGGAGGGGGGAAAGTGCGGAAGGCACTATAAGTAAGGGAGCCAAAAGATGGCATCTTAGAAGTAAGATGTAAGTAAGATCCGGGCGGACGCACTTCGGGAGTAGAAGCAAATATTTATGTAAGTAATGTCCGTGATCACGCATCACTGATGCGGCGTAACTCCATCAAAGTAAAGGTACTGTAAATCATATAGTCCAACTTGAGCGAGGTGCCAAATCCTTGGTGATCTCGGACAATGCCGACGTTGTAGGCCCTCGAGCCGCCAAGGGATCAGGTAATGGCGCAAATTTGCTTGTTTGAAGGGAACCCATTATTTACCACTCATCTATAGCGGAGCAACCTGCAAGCTCCTCATCCGAAAACCAATCAAAAATCCCGCCGGAATCACACTGCCGGTGGGGACCAATGCACGTAAAGATACATGTGCTATGTGAATGTGTCGCGCAGTCACCGCTTTCAAGCGTGACATCCCTTTGACTGAATCTCACAATGAGCCACTCTGGCGCGAATTTTTTTTGCCACAAAAGACGACTTAAATTCGACTTGGACAGAACCCAAATTGTTGCTGAACCTTTAGGTTTGGCTAACCAGGAGAAGATGGGTTTCGGGCACTTTTGCTACATGTACAAACAAAAATTTAGTCATGCAACATTGGTCATTGCGAAAATAAATCGAAAGCAAGTGGGGTAAGATATAGAAATAAATCAAAATGCAAGGATTTGTTTTTAAGCTTGTTACCACCTTGAATCCTCGGGGTACAAGCCCATTTAATCCTCTGGAACCAGCAAATATTCTCGAGTCCAGTTTTCCGTTATTAGTCATTTCTGCTTTGTGTCCGGAACAGTATCCGTGATTAGTCATTTCAGCTTATCAATCACAGCCTGCCATGCTATCAAGTTCGACTTTACTGTACTATTTCGTTCAATTCGTATGTCATGCGTCACACCCGATTTCTGGGGACCCCGGCAATAATTTTCTTTCGATTTTAGCGGAATTTGGAGATTTGTCGGAAAAACTTTTGATCACGTGCATTTACGAATTGAACGAAATGGTACAGTACTTCCAAGACAGACTCTACAACATACCTGTGCTCATCCTTCACATCAAATGTTGTATTGTAACCCTCCATGTCCTCTGGCTCCTCTTAGTCTGTTGTTAAGCGCGGGGCCCCGATCAGGGTAAGCGCTTGTTACATAATCTGCACCGCCACGGTGGCGGTGCCTGTCGTCGCGTCCCCGTCGCGTCGTTTACTCTCGCTCTTTTCTTCGGATTTCCACACTCTCTAGATGTGTTTTCTTCTTTATCCTATCTATAATCTACCCCAGCCTATGACACGACACCTCCATAGCACCCGAACCAAGGGGAACTCGGGATTAAAATTTCGTACGTGGGGAGGGGGGGGGGGGGGTCCCAGGGGAGGCTGAAAAAAACTTTTTGATACTTTTGTTAGAAGGGGTTGAAAACCCTCAATTTACCGTTTGGACAATGCCAGAGGTGTCAGGTAGGGTTTGTACAATGCCCAAACCATCTTGGAGGTCAGTTTCCTAATATGGAATGTCGGATCACGTACGACGCGTAGATTTTGCTTTCCGTTGGCTCAACCACCTTACCTGATGTTCAAAAAAAAATAACTTGACACTCGCTATCATGGATATACAGTCCCACTGTTTTTCCCTGCCAATATACCACTAGGTTATGATAATTTGGTGCCCAGTGTAAAGTGGGGGTGATAGACCAGTATAGTACAGGGGTGTAAGGAAGAGCACACCAGAGGTATATTAGATGGACAGGAAGCTGTTACTACACTGTAAGATAGTCAAACTGCCTGTCAAGCCCGCTGTCCCAAGCTGCGGCCCTAAGCGGAGGCGACGGCCCGGCGCTAGGGGTGGGAAACTCCTTCCCTAAATGGAAGGAGGGGGGGGGAGGGGGGGTCCGCCAAGGGTCGAAAAAAACTTTTCGACCCTACGTACTTATTTCGAATCCCGAGTTCCCCTTGACCCGAACCGTCCCTAGTTGAAGTTGAAGTTGCTATTGCAGCATGAGCCGAGACTCGAGAGGTCGGAATACGTCGGAAGCTTGAGCAGATCTGCGGTGTTCAGACTGCGTCCTGCATGGAATTAAATTCCAGAAAGATATAAAACACCATAAATTGATTAAGATATGAATAAATAGCCGCTCAAATCCAGATCCCGGTTCACGAGTTCTGCCAAAATGCTACCTGCGCAAACCAGTAAAGCGGCAGCGAGCCAAATACAAACAGCGGCTCTTCCCCGAGTCCAACGGTGCTGTTTTCCCGCGACCGGGTTGCCTGTGGATTTTTCAACCACATGTGCAACCAATTGTCGAGAATCAGCTGCATCCAATCATCTCCATCTCTGCGGGCCAGGACGCGAAATACGTGCCTTGGGAGCTGTGATGCGAGGAAGCGTAAGCGAAGAGCAGCGCAAGAGGTGCACTGGGTCCATGAGAAGATATAAGATTAAATGGGACAAGACTCGTGGAAGAGGATGGACACCCACGGTATGTGTCTGGAGGTGCACAGAATGCACCAACAAGGTACTGTACGTCCAGGGGGTAGAGGTAATCCGGCGAGACGGTAGACGGCGTCATTAGACGGTTTCCGGCCGTGTTCCCCACCGGCGTGCTTGGCGGAGGAGGCGGTGGTGGGCCCGGGGATCGGATTCGCAGTGCGAATGGATCCATATCCTCGTTTGGAGCGAGGGCAAATGAGTCCGAGTCCCCGGGGAAAGCGGTGTCGAGCCCTGATAAAGGCGGACTCGAGAAAAGAGACCACTCATCAAATGAGATTGCATTTTCGTACGTTCCGATTGTCGAACGGGAACTCGCCATAGACCTCGAAATCTTCGGAGTGAGGCGTCGAGTAGATCCCGCGCACCCCGCCCCTTCCTGGAGCGAGCATCTGATATAGCGGACGAGCTGTGTGTCGACCACCCAACGCACAAGCATGCACACAACGGATACCATCCACGCCCGATATGCGCGTGCGCTCTGGATGGCAACTCGACATCAGCAGACACCGACAGCGCCCATTCGCCACTGTATACGCCCGCCGACACCCAGTCCCACATCAGCGCGCCTCGCGCGTCTCCTCGTCCCAAAACGCGGGTACCTCAGTCAGGACGCGCACTGACGGTCGGCTCCTTCACTCGATACGCTGCTCACGACACATGCACACACATCTCCGCGCTGGCAGTCAACGAGCACAAGTCCCCTCTCCTCGAAAGGACACAAGGCAAAGACGCCTTGCCGCAGGTCGCATCCTGCCTCCCCGCTCTTGCTCCCGCTCGAAGCGCGCGCATTACACTCCCCGCTCCTCGGCTCCACCACCTGTGACCACCGTGTCAAGATCCGCCTCCTTCTTCTCCAGCGTTGGGAGCGGGACGATGCAGCCCCGGGCACGAGTTGCATCTCCCTCTACCCGACGGCGACTCGACGCCCCTCCCTGTCCTCCCCCTTCGTCCATTCCGATAACGCCGCACAAGCGCAAACACAAGCCCACACGCGGCCTGCAGCCTGCGTCTCCCTCTTCCGCACCCCAGCACACCTCGCTGCCCCCGAGGGCTGCCGCCTCGGTAGAAACCTGGTCATGCAAGCCTCCCCTCGGCCCATCCATCTCACGCACACACTCGACTTGACTCGACGTGTCGGCCGCCTCTGTCGAAATACACTCCCCAAACCCCCAAAATACCAAAAGAAACAGATATCGAAGGAGAAATACTCACTAATCCCCTGCGGGAAGAACCGTACCGCATACACGCCGCTCTTCTTGCTCGCAGGGAGGCTGCCTTCCTGCGACCATTTGTGCTCGCGCATAGCTGAACTCGGACATCAGGGTCCTCGGGATCATCGCGGGTAGCGCAACCAATCCGCCCCCGAGCTTCGGCTGCGACAAGCTTTGCGGCCCAAGTCGAAATGAAAGGACGATCTGAAGAACTCGTCCATAGCCGCAAATTTCCTCTCGAGGATATCGGCTGCAGTTCGTGTGGTAGCACGCAAACGGGGCTGAACATGAAGAAAGTCGGGAGCTGGAGAATTCAAGGGCTTTGGAACCCAGCTCGAAGGCTCGGGCCTATACAAGTCATGGTTTGCTGGTGGAGCTGCAGGAATGGTCGGATTGGGGTCGAGCGGCACCTTTCGGGTGTACAAGCGGACAATCCTGCCTCGGACAGGGGTCGGATTTGGAAGGAGATCCATTCAGAACGAATTAATACGCGTGAGCTAGCTGTTGCGGGAAGAAAAACCACCAGGGAACGCGAAAACGCGTTGCTGGCAAAAGGAAGAGAAGTAGTGATGGCTGGCACCGCCACCGTGGCGGTGCAGATTATATAACAAGCTTTTACCCTGATCGGACCCCCGCGCCTAATAACAGACTTCAATATAACGAGGTACGAGTTTAAATATATATTGAAGCGTCTGGCTGCGAGAGACTAGGCTCCTCTGGCTTCTGTGATGTACTGTTGTTGTTGCTGTTGTTGTTATTTCTATTTTTACGCTGTACAGTGTACCTGGCCAGAGTCTGCTATGCAGCAGTACTACCATAGGTAAGGAGGATGTAAGGTATCAGGAGGTAATTTATCAGGGACATTTTTTAGACGAGACCAAGTAAAAGAAAGGAACACAATATCTCGGGAAAGCAGCAGTATGATGGGACGCAAAAATTGTGAGAGACATGGATGGGGTGGAAGTGCAGACACATTTAGGCGGGTGGATGGATCAGAGTGTATCAAGGTGAAGGAAACAAGAAGAAGAAGAGTCAAATAGATGGCAGAGAATACCTCAGGCTGGCTTAGACTGGTTCAACTTTGTTTGTATCTGCACTTGTATGTAGAGGTCCTGACAGTGGGTTACATCAATTCAGGTCTTCCGGCTGCACAGGTCAACATAATTCCCCCAGTTCCTCCCCTATTTTTATGGAGAAACTGGACCATTAGCATACTTACATCAAATGGTTTACCTGCTTGTAACTCTGGTTCCCTCAACGGTTGCTATCATTTGACTCGATCTTTGTGTCGTAATGCTGACACTCAGAAGTGGGACAGGGCCCTTGGAAGAGACTTTTTTTTGCATCAGATGGACATCCTTTTTGCCTTGATACACCGGAGCCTGCTTGCAAAATAATATTTGCCCTGTTTGTTTTGTGACTTTACTAGGTTTCAGCCAATGGCCTTGAGCTCTGGAAATCAGGTAGGTACAACAGATCAGACAATCATATAGCAGGGATCATGCTCTAGAGTGGCCGAGGTGGAAGCCCCCATCTTTTGTGAATGTATTTAAACAGAAGCTCCACTGGGAAGTCTGCCAATTTCAGGCACCAAACCCATATGCTTCTCACTTTTTACAGATAATATGTTCGTTGTATTAGAGAATGGTTGGTAGTATTCCACTTAGTGTAAAACACATTATATTGTGCTCATCCAACCCAATTATTTGAAGGTGCTTCCAATTGAGATGATTTGTTGGAACCTGTTGAACGTACTAGTAGTGACTGTGTTGGTATAGTGTGGATTTTGTGAAAGTGTTGACACCTTGACCTAAAGGTTCAGCACCCGCCTCGAAGAGGCCCAATCCCAAGTCATATTTAGATAAAACCAATTCAATTCATTATTTTGGACTAGCTGAGGTGTTTTTCGACATCAAAACGGTATTCCCGCTACCGTTAGGTAAGGGTTTCTATAGGGCGCCCTAACTTCAGCCACTTGCAGAGTATCACATTTTCGTCATCTGTTTTTGCATAAGCATTGATATCTCTGCCAAAATATGTAGACGGCACAAAAGCCGAATGATTGTCGATGCTACTCATAATCTTGCTGAGAGCAATCCCCAAAATTCTCACCCGATGTCGGATGGACACGTCAAATCACCCCAACCATCACAATGTTCATTGCCACGTCATGCCACGTCGTTCCCTCTTGTTCTCGACTCCCATGTCGCCCTCTGCTACCTTTTGCAACGTACCGCTCTCCTCGTCCGTTGATCCTAGCTCTGAATGTTCTCTGCTGTCTCTTGACTGGGTTCTATCCTCTGGAGTCTCGGCATCTCAATCTGTTGCTTCTGGACCGCTTACTCTTCCAACGGCTGACTCGTTATGTTCCATGCACATGAAGCTCCGTGTCTGCTCGGGTCTCCCTTACGACCTTGTTCTTGGCCGCGATTGGTTGTTCTTCTGTCGACAAACTCTTCCACATGCATCCTTTGTTCTCTCTTCGGGTGCCATTACGCGGGAACATCGGTAAGCAAGTGTATTTCATCATTCTATATTCCACTTGACGACTGACTATTTTAGGTAAATCCCACCTCTCTGCCTTCAATGTCGCCGCTCTAGATCCTGCCCGCGATCTCGACTGCGTGATGACGCCACCTGATAAGGAATCTCATCGTAAGTGTCCGCCTCATCTTTACACGACTCGACGCTAACCTATTACTCAGCTCCGCTGCAGCCTTGTGTTTGCAGCGAGCGTTGCTCGTGTCAATGTCCATCTACCTCTGCTTGCATACCATGCCCTATAACTGCACATTCTATGACTTCGATTAATATTATTCGTGATATTTTACTTGGCCATCATACTACCCGCTCCTGTGTCTCCGTATTCCATTCAGATTTGCCATCGCTTCAGAGGTCTCTTGAGCTGCATGCTATACCGACTTCTGGTATGAGTTAGCACAATGTAGACGTATTCTCTTGCACCATATCGCTACGGGAGCCTGTACAGATCACACTGTGGATGTGTCTGTCACTCCTAGGCCAGATCGCTCGGCTTGTCGAGCTCTGTCCCAGGATTTTGGTTGCGCAGCAGACATGTCGAAAGCAGTTTTGAATATTGTCCTCGATGCTGATCACAAGCTGATGTCCACTGAAAGTCTTTCTCATTTAGCTGCTGCTCTTAATATATCTGTCCCTGGTGTCCGTAATTTGCGATTCAAACTGCGTGCTGCCTTAAAAATACATTCCGTCAATATTGCATCCACCAGCCCAGGTATCAGTTCTTCTGCATCAGTTGCCGACTTCTTCAACTCATTTGAAAGCCATCGAAAGCCCGTCCTGCTTTGCATCGCATTCAAATTTCAGATAACCCTTCCATTGACTCCCTCCGCTGTCAAATTACCCAACATATCCTTGCTGGTGATTGCACTCAGTTTTCTCAACGACATCCACCGATTTCCCTCCCAAATGGCCTATCTTTTCCGGACTGTGCCGATGTCTGCAATGAATGGCAAGTTAATAATATTGACCCGGATATTCAGGTGCACATTCTGAGTGCAGTTTATGGCAGTAAAATATCCTCCAGTCCTTTGCGCCATGTTCTATCAAATCTCAATGTTCAGTATGACAATGACGATAGTCTCCCACAGCTGCGGCGAAAGCTCAAGAGTTACATCCTTAAACTGCGCAAAGGGAAAGACACAGAACGTAGACAGAGACAGAAACATGACAAACTGGTGGAGGAAAGGGAACAACTTGAGTCAGTTCGTCGATTGTGGCCCCAACTTGTACCACAGTCTCTGAAAAATAAAATTCTGCGCCTGTTTCGCAATGAAACTAGCTCATCTCGAAGCGAGGGAAACGAAGTGGCCGTACTTAGTTGCCTTTCCTTAGTTTAATCCCCCATTTACAAATTTCGTACATCATCCAACCTGCACACAATTCTTCCTTAAATGAAAGTAATGTATTCTCACTTTAATGCAAAACAGATTCAATGTTTCAAGTGTTTTTAATTGTATATGAGTATACACTGAGCCAGGAGCATGGATAGTAATGGTAGCGGGCTCTGCCGCTTGCCGGCCCTACCTGCTTTATTTGTGTGTGCTATGCTGGCGTGCGCCGCAACTCAGCCATACAAACAATTATACCTACGCTCAGCCACGGCATGATGGCGCTGTGGACGGCCAAATGCAAAGTCACGCCCTCGTGATAAGAGAGCGCTGCATCGGGTTGATGTCCCCATTTATCTTGCCACGGGGACCATAAAACCGGTAGGCTTTGTCCGCCTCATGTGGTCCCTCCCGATCTTGTCATGAGTCAATTGCCATGATTCAATTTAATGACCGCGTGGAGCGTTTTCAGACAATGGCTGTTGTGCGAACGATTCTGAACGCCACACAAATTCCACAATTTTCACAGGCTCTAAAATAATACGTGGGTATCCCACGACGCTTCTCGACGACTCACAGAAAACTTCACCCAGAAAATCTCTGGGAACGCGACGAACAGTTTTGGCTGACTCAAAACGGCAACAATATCAATGTTGTGCAAACAATTCTGAACTCCACACAAATTCCACAATTTTTCACAGGCGGTGAAACAATGCGTCGGTGTCCCACGAAGCTTCTCGACGACTCACTGAAAATTTAACCCAGTGCAATGAAATACAATCGATTCAATAGCACTGATGTCCCGAATGCAAAGCTCGGCCTTGAATACCGACTGTGATATGCTCGGAAATGGAAGTGGGGTTTATCCGCACAGGGATGCGGGAAGGCGCGGCTTCCTGCTTGACGAGTGTCTTTGTGTCCCCCCCAGGCCGATGAGAAAATGTTTCCTCTGCTCCCACTGACCCAAATATCACTGATAATTTGTCAGTGATGTCCTCGTAGTCGCTTCCGCTGTCCGAGTGCTCGCGCTCGGGCCGGAACATATGCTCCCACTCGCCCGTTGGCACGTCGGGTTTCCCGAATATGGATATGTCTGTGACACCCTCCTCGTCGAAACGAACATGGCGGCTGTGGAATATAGCCTTGGTCTTGTCACGGATATAGTCATTTCGGACTCAACGACCGTGAGTTCATACTGTTTCGACTATTTCATATTCCTGTTGCCTCACTCTGTGTCAATCCCTACTTCCCTCTTACCTACCACTTATTCATACTTATTTCAACTCCCTCCCTCCTTCCTTACCAACCATCTTCCTAATTTCATTGTTACTATGTTTCAGCTTATATTTCATATATACCTTACAGTATATAAACTGTACACCTGTGAAATATACAGTACTTCTAACCTGCAACACTCTTCGCTCTAAACGCACCCTCGCGCTTCGCTTAATTGCCTTGCCATCAGTCTAACGGCTTCGACGAACGTCTTGCACTCGTCGAAGCCCAGGACAACATCCGTCGAACGGAATCAGCTAAAGTCTAGCACTAGCTGATTCCCACGACAACTCACTAACTGGTGGTAACGAGCTGCGGCTCGTGTGCTAGTTGGTGTTCGCGTTTACCTCGGAAAGCAAACGGTTCCTAGTGAACTTGTGGAATTCCCCCCATTCCATAACAGGTCTCCAAATCCATTAGGCGGTAGGCTTTCTTTCCGTCACCGATGTCGCCGTCCCCGTAGCCCAGCATGATGCACTCCCGGGCCCGGTCAGAGAATTTTCCCAGACGATTTTCCTTCGGGATCAGCGCATACGCCGTGCACCCGAAGGGACGAAATTCAATTGGGTCCACCTTGCGGCTGAAGAGTGTTTCGTATGGGGGAACACCATCATTCGAGGCATATGGGCGTCGACCGAGGACGAAGGCTGCACATGACATAGCCTCCTTCCAGAAGTTGCGTGGTAGCCCGGAGTCGATGAGCATCGTTAGCGCGGTTGATATGAGTGTCTCATTTGTGCGCTCGCTGACACTGTTCTGCTCTGGTGTGTACGCAGCCGTTGTCTGGTGAATAATTCCACTAGCCTTCAGGTCTGCTTCAAAGGCGTTGGAGGTATATTTGCCGCCGTTGTCGGTGCGCCAGAACTCGATGAAGTCTTCAGTGGAGACCATTATCTGGATCTCCGTCTGGAAGAACACCTGCACATCGGATTTCCACTGTTTAAATGCAGCGTGAGCGTCGCTCTTCTTGAGATAGAGGACCCATTTGAAACCGCTGTGGTCGTCTGAGCGAAGCCAATCTTTCCTGCAACCCAAATTTGTAGTCTCTTTAGAGCATTTGATTTTCTGACTGCTGTCCACAAGACACTCTCGACGATTATTCTATGCCTGTGGGCATCAATTCGTATTCCCAGGAATCCTTCAGCGTGCGTTGTATTCATTCGTTATTTCACCCTTTCTAACACCTTCTTTGGTTAGGGTCAACTTGTTCCCGGACGCCTGTCTTTTTGGGGCGACGTTAGAGAACCCTTCGCAAAGATCGTCCTGAGGATGGGTTAGCTGTCTCAGGTCTTCGTCCCCTAGGCCATTTGTGTCTGGTCCTGAGTAGCCGGTTATATGGCAGGGGACTTGTGCACTTAGGGGATTCAAACCCCCGCCCACTTGAGCGAAATAATTACATAACCCTTTCTCAGGGACATTTTGTTAGAATACGTGCACACTACAGTGGCAAACCGCGAAGCGAAACAGTTGGCCTTGACACGTGATTACAAATGCAATAGAGAGTTTGCGCAAAGCCACCCGGAGCCACCCAGGTGGCTGTGAGGCATGTGCAAGCCGGTGGCTTCGGCTTCTAGGTCACTCAAGTAGACTTGAGTTGAGTAGTAAAAGTGAAAATCATAGCAATACTTTTCCCTTCTATAGAATGAACTGGATCTTGGCCTTTGAGCCTGGTTAGGGTTAGTAGGTTTTCGGGCTGACAACTCATTTTGTACCAATTACAACTCTGAGCCCAGCGGAATGACAACTAGAAAACATGTGCCTGCCGCTTGAGCCAACAACTTTTCCAAGCCATCACACATTCTGTGATCGTAACAGTGATGGCCTTGTGTCTGCCGAAGATCACAAACGGACATCATTCGCCTCTGCGTATTCTTTCGGGCTAAAATTGTGTAATCAAGCCAAGGAGGTGCATACAATCAATTGATTTCCCGTAGACTCTCTTCGAGTCCACAAGTCAACTTGAGGTCAACTTGACTCGATGAGGCCAATTCTGACGGGCAGCAAACCAACATTATTCAATGAGTACATATGAGACCAGGTAAAATGAGGTATATATAACCGTGCCTCTGCGGCCCATACAAGCCAGTTTGGTTCCACTTTCAGCATGGTTGACTTGTGCTCACAAATTTGACTTGCGCAAAGATAGGGTGTAAAATGAATCTGTTTAGAAACCTGCTGGGCTACAGACCACCAGAAAGGCGACTAGGACTTGACTTCAGGATGAGTGGACATGGTACAAAAAATGAATTATTCAAGGAACCCTCACTATCCATTGAACCCTACTATACTGAAGCACTGGGTACAAAATGGCAGCACGGAGCATGTGATTCCAAATGGCATTCGGTGCCATGGGGTTCAAAATGCGAATTAAACCATTCAATAGTGAAGCACTGGGTACAAAATGGCAGCACGGAGCATGTGATTCAAAATGGCATTCGGTGCCGCGGGGTTCAAAATGCGAATTAAACCATTCAATAGTGAAGCACTCGGTACAAAATGGCAGCACGGAGCATGTGATTCAAAATGGCATTTGGTGCCGTGGGGTTCAAAATGCGAATTAAACCATTCAATAGTGAAGCACTGGGTACAAAATGGCAGCACAGAGCATGTGATTCAAAATGGCATTTGGTGCCATGGGGTTCAAAATGCGAATTAAACCATTCAATAGTGAAGCACTGGGTTCAAAATGGCAGCACGGAGCATGTGATTCAAAATGGCATTTGGTGCCATGGGGTTCAAAATGCGAATTAAACCATTCAATAGTGAAGCACTGGGTACAAAATGGCAGCACAGAGCATGTGATTCAAAATGGCATTTGGTGCCATGGGGTTCAAAATGCGAATTAAACCATTCAATAGTGAAGCACTGGGTTCAAAATGGCAGCACGGAGCATGTGATTCAAAATGGCATTTGGTGCCATGGGGTTCAAAATGCGAATTAAACCATTCAATAGTGAAGCACTGGGTACAAAATGGCAGCACAGAGCATGTGATTCAAAATGGCATTTGGTGCCATGGGGTTCAAAATGCGAATTAAACCATTCAATAGTGAAGCACTGGGTTCAAAATGGCAGTACGGAGCATGTGATTCAAAATGGCATTCAACGCACCGGCAAAGACACTGTCGGATGGCATACAAGCCGTTGGCGAGCGGAAGATGTTGAACCCCACAGCACAGCATCTACGAAGGTATCTGCAATTTGTCAGTCAACGCAGAAGGCACTCGAATACGGCAATAACACACCGAGTTTGATCAAGGCCTTACACACTGTAACGGAGACAACATTCCTTCTGAACCCCCTATACCATTTCTGACTTACTTCCGTACACATTCCTTTGCTTCCTCGCACTCCGTATTTTACGGACACACACACTCATTGCCTTCGTCTCATCCCAACATCTCCGCGATCTATTCAATCACTAAATACCTACAAACATCTGATTAGCTATATAAACCCTAGCGTAGATCTTTGACCTCGGTTAATCGACTACTTACACCAGTCATTTCGTGCGACCCCCCGTGTGCCGGACTACACCGGCACTGGGAGATCAGCTGGCGGCCAGATTTGTACGACATGTGTGCTAGATGTTGCCGAAAAGTGCTAGGCAGGTGCATCGAACGTGGCTGCTACATTTCAAATTGAATGGCTGCACCATGGGGCCAGCTCCAGCTGGCAGCGAGCGATCTGCACACAATGGCTGACACCTTTGGCTGCACGTAGACTACTTCTGGCCGTAGCAGATTTGGCGAATGCAATTCACACCGTAGGTTCAAAATTGAATAAAATTAAATTGAATCTGTGTACTCGTGCGAGCCCTCCGATATCCAAACAGCTGCAACAGCGATCAGATCTTCAACCTGCTGCTGGAAATCGGTGACAGTCTGCTCGTTACACAATAGCTCTCGGAACTGGACCATGGCGGAGCGCGCCGTCTACTTGGTGCAATCAGTTGTAGCCTGGGAGTTGGTCAAGCAGGTTCAACGTACCTGTACCCCCAATCCGCGTATGGACACACAGGCGCCCCTGAGACACTATGTTCCAGGCGGTACTTCCCCACACACGCCCACCGCAAAACCTACGCGAGGGCGGCCGCGCCCTGAGCATGGGGACGCCCTCGCGAGTCGGGCGTGGGGGCATCGGCGAGAGGAGGACGAACTCCTGGGGCGTGTTGCGGGGAGACAGACGCGTCATGATCGTACGTCCACAGCTCGAAGGTACGGCACTTAAGGAGGAAGACGAAGCCCGCGCCGTCCCGTCTTGGGCGTGTTTTTGAGGCTGCGCGGTGCGAGCGTCCGGCGCGTCGGAGACGGGATCGGAGTCGGGCTCGTCGGGCTGATCAAGCACCTCGGTGGAGAAGAGGAGCGCCTCGCGCGCGTTGGAGTACATGATGGGGCGCACCTCGCCGGGGATGCCATATTTGACGCTGACGAGCATCTCGATCTGCGGGAGGCGCAGGAAGTACGGGCTGAACGCGAAGAGGGTGAGGGGGTGGTCCCATCGTGCCCAGTCGGCGCTCCAGCTGGCGGGAAGGACGTCGGGAGCGGGCCAGTGTGCAGCACCGTAGGCAACGAGCAGCGAACGCCGCGCACCCTAGGAACCTGTGTTAGAGACAGCTCGGTCGTTGCTAGTTATCTGTGACAGCCACTTGAGGAATCTTGCACAAAAATGCGACTTCGAACGAAGGCTAGGTTTGATAATTAGATAGAGCGGTGCAAGCGGCTGCGAACGAAGGTCTTCAGGGTTTTTTGAGAGGCATAAGACACGAAAAAGCCTTGATAAAGAAAGAGCAGAGGCTTGATTGAGACTTTGAGGCTTTGATAGTTCTCGACAGCTTGACGATTTGACGAAGCTTGAAGCTGTAACAAGAAAGGGATGGACAGCGAACAGCGACTTGAGAGTGGTGCAGTGATCAGCCAGATTGATAGACATTCCGAGATGTATCCAGAGGCGCACACGTGAGGTAGACAGGACAAGCTTCAAGTGAGAGGGAGAGCATGATGAGGGCGGAGAGAAAGGGCGGAGAGAAAGGAGCGCAGATCATCAACCAACTGTCAAAGGCACGTGACGTGCACGGACCTCTGATGGGCCATGGCGAACGAACTTCAAGTGCTCCATGTTAGCAATTGATCACACACTCACGGGCCATACCGTTGAAAACAAGGCTCCGTCTGGCATATAGTGCTGTGGGTTCCCCCAGACCACGGTTACCGGCATGGTCCTAAAACAATTGAATCTTATACCCCGAAGGATTGTGGCGAAGGTCGGGAAATGACGGCGGCCACCGGCTGGATGACTGAGACGGAGGAATGCTCAATAATTCAGACAGAAACCACTGGGATCAGCAGCATATAAAATATAATTACTCAACCTGGAGCCGAGATGATTGAAGAACGTGCTCGACACCCAACGGGACAGGTGCAGGTCACCTGTGAAAAAACATCACCTATGCAGCTGGCAGCCACAAGAACCCCAGCTGTATACAGGTTACGCAACACATGGCCGCAGAGTGCACATGCCAGCTGAGTGCAACATGTTGCCACTTTGGCGGTGTAGCATTCTGCTCTCCGTCACATATTTTTGACTGCTCGCTTTGCGTCCTAGCTTCTTTGGACTACCCGGTCTGATCAACCGCTACTGCCACCTTGCTTCGACGCCCCCAAAACCGACGAAACTTTACGCTATGGATATAGGACCTACACGCCTTGTGGTGCACGCAGGGGTAGCCCCCGTGCCACTGCCGATTTTAGGTATGTCCACTCCTTCTTCATCTTCCACCCGCTCCCTCACCGGAGCACCCTCTACTGATACCCTTCTCCTCAAAACATCTCGCCCGGTCACCCCCGAGCTGAACTCCAGCTCGGTGGTGTCGGGGAGACCTCCCTCTACGCATCGCGGATTGGGAGACGGGCTCGGCGGTGCCGGCCCGGAGCCCGCTGGTGGCGGGCTCGACCTTTCGCATGACACCTTCGGTGTCAACCTGCCGCTCTTTGAGCCATTGCCGCCCCCACGCAATTTATTTTCTAATGTCCCGAGCTCTGACGAGGGCTCGTGGCCAGCAACCCCGATGGCCACTCATTTGCACTCTGAGTGGTTAGTTCCGGAGCACATGACTACGCGTACGTCAAATATCGTGTACAATGCTCCTGATTCAGAAATTATATTGCCTGGTCATACAACGCTGGCCTTGAGCCGCGAGGCTCTTCTGAGTCTTGCGAACCACCACCAAGCTTTGGCCAATGCCGCCCTTGCTGCAGCAATGGAGGTCGCTCCTCCGATTGCACACCCGTTGAATGATGACTCCCTTGAGACTGTCAACGTCTCCAGGGATGATCCATCCGTTGCTGGAAATCCGGACATCGGCTGCAACAATGTTGAGCCGTTTGAAATTGGGCCGGAGATCCCTATTATTCTCGCAACGAAGAATCCTCCCCATCGTGTACACCTTGAAGAGCTTGGGTTTGGATTCAGCCTGGAATCAGCTGAAGTTGTATGGGCTATGAGCTGTGAGGCGCTCACTATGCTCGCCGAAAATTATCATCAAACTCTGATCACAACGTGTGATGATCCGAGTACCCACATCGGCACTGGTTACTCCGGTGATCACGATGCGTCGAGTTGCGGCGCCTTACCTAGCATGTTTGCCGGAGAGGATAGCTCCCAAGCTGAAAATACAAGCCATTGGGGAGTGCTAAACATCGCAGGCAGAACCCCACTTGATGTTGACGCACTGAGTGCGCCCGATTGTCTTGGCATGATCGGGTCTATCGGGAAACTCACTGGTTCCCATGACTGCTTAAACGCGTGGGTGATCGGAGTTCGCACTGTCGCGAGACTTGCAGATTCGAAGTCTCGACAAGCTGTCTCCAAACGTCTGCCATCTCAAACGAGAGGCAGCAAAGAGTCCGGCCGGACCACCGTGGAGATTATTTCTGGTTTTCAAAACAAAACCAGCAAATGGAGACAGCAGATTGGTACGACACCATCGAGGAAGGTGGACTGCGTGGTTGAAAATAATATCACACCTGCGATCCATCGCATTACTGTAGATCGCACATCTTTTGGAACAAAAGTTCCATCAGCCAGAATTGTGCCAATTGAGGCTGAGAAATTTGTCCCCTGTGACGCGACTTGTAGCATGGTTGCATTTCCCTCCGATCAGTCTGAATATCTCTCGATTTGGTACTGCCAAGCCGAGGGAAAGGACGAGATGAGTACGCGAGATGGACCCACCGCTGAAGTTGCCCACAGGCCGATGAATTTCCTAGGCATCCCGAGTGCGTTGCTAGAACGACTCGACTTTGACCCAGGCAGAAAACATAACTACGGAAGGTTAACCTTGATATTTCGCGTCAAAAATGCACCAGATGAGAGTGCATGCCGCCCGGATGAGTTGAACAGCATCTTTTTGGATGGTTCACTTGCCGCAATAACCTCGCACACACAACGCTGCATTGCGATGGTGTTAGTTTTGTGCTGTCGACACGTAGATAGCGATTGGGCGATGATGTGTGCCCGCAGCATCAGTGAAAGTCGCTGTGCCACTTTTTCGAATCGCTTCACCTGTAGTAGCGAAGGGCTCACGCGCACATTGTTGTTGAGATTGTGGATGATAGGCCTCAAGCTCAACAAACCTGGACTTTCCGGGTTTCAGGTTATGGAACTCGGCTCCTCGCAAGACAGAGATTCGTGGCTTTGTCTCTGGTGTTCTGAGCCTCTCGCGAGTACTCTTGGAGCTCCACGAGCATGGCTGAAAATGGTAACCATTTTCATTGCGGTCGATGGCCGCGGCCTGATCCCAAAATGCCTTGCCTCGATCTTGGATAGCAACCACTCGTTTGCGACTCACATTCAAGCGGTTCCACCATATTCAGCTGGGAATTTGGTCTTGGCAATTAGTGCGCTGCATATTCTCTTGCTCACCGATGCTCGGCGCTTCGCATTCAGCCCCAGGGCCCCTGTCGCGCGCTTGATCTCGGGTGAAGCCGATGCAAGCCATGGAACCATAAGGCTGGTGCCGAATGAAATCTCCTTGAGAGGAGGTGCAATTATCGCACATAACTCGCGGCGAGCTTTGAGTGGGTGCTCTGTTCAGAGAACCATCGCCACTCACCATGTGAACAGCTTTCCAGCTCGCACTGAGAATCCTCATGTTCCAGGTTGGTTCAAAACTGGGTGCGACCTAAGGCAATGCTCTATGCCATCTTCGTTCCGAATCCCTTCGAACTGTGGTATTGTGAGATTCAAGATTGACGTATCTGTTCAATATTGCGAGCATAGCGATGGAGTATGCAAATATTGCGTCTATCGTGCCCGCCTGAACTTTATTGACCACTCACTGCCAATTGGCGGGACCGCAGTTTCTGATGTTCTTGAGATTCACATCGGTCAGGACAGCCGCTCGGAATTCAGTTTAGTTCAATTTTGGACGCATCCACTTTCCGCAAATTGGAACTTCATGCGCAGAATCTCGGCATACTCCAGCTTTGATGAACCTACTTGCCTCATGGGAAATTACCCGAGGCTTGTGTCAGGAATAATCCTGGTTGGCTTGCTGTGTAACTACCTTGGCGCCCAGAATTTCGCTTTGTCGGATGACTCCTTCCGGCTACTTTCTCGGCGTATGGAAGTCGAGGAGGGCGGGGAGTACAGAGTAAATGTTGAACAGAATTTTGCAAATTCCTTCGAGAATTATTTCGACTCCCCCCGTCAAAACAGAGAACCAGACCAGCATTTCGGGTTCGTAACACCCCTAGATTGCACTCAGAACACGGACAGCAGCCAGACGCTGTGCCATTGCAGTGTCTTGGATCTTGACTTCTGCCATCCCTCAATGGGTTTTGGCATTACGGTTATCGCCATGGCAATTCCTGTGGACGATCCGGCCTCAGGGCTTTCCGGGGCACGGAAGAGGCTCAATGCTGACTGCGTGTTGAACCTCGTATCAGGTTTTTGGATGCTGAATCCAAATAACATTCGTCCCGAGCCGCCTCGCCTTGAGCCCACATGTTGCACTACCGCAGAACATCCCGAAATTTGGGTCTCGATCTCGGCCAGGGTGGATATTTGCTCACCGTACGGCTGGGAGAACAACGGATGTATTATTTGCACTGTGTATGCTGGCGGTTTCGCTTTCGACTCGGAGTTGCGTCTTCGCCCATTACGATCATGGACAGTAGGCCAATCGCGTTTCTAAGGATACAGTGCGGCTACGCTGCGTGCGCGCCATGTCTGCCGCAACGTTTTTAGTTTCCCAGCATGCGATGCTATTCATCGTTTTCTTCAATGAGCATCAACAGATCGATTCACAACCGGACCAAGTCGCAGTTCACATTGCTGACTGCGGAATTCGGACCGCACTTCAGCGGTTATATTCAAGCTCTTGATTCCACATCCAATCTACGCGTCGAGTTGCGAGATAAATGTTCTCGACCTTCGGCGCCTGCTGCCCCGAGTTTGACGCCCAACGCACACGATTTATTAGGGTTTGATGTACTTGTCATGCCTGCCCCGTTCCTGTTGTATGATTTCTTGGACAACTGTATAGCGAGTTCTGCCCAGTCGCATCACAAATCAAGACGATTACTTGTGGGTAGTGGGCTTCCACCTGAAAAGGTTGAACTTGAACCCCAAGGGCCACTGTTGCCTCCGTCGATCATTGGATTCCCGATGGCGATTGGCTTGATGATTTTCGTGTTTGTATTCTCAGTAATGGCGCTCAGTTTTTGCCACAACACGCTTTCGGGCTTCCCGGGCTTGATCACTTTCGATCCAAATAGCTGTAAAGCTGAATGTACCAGCATGATAGCCATTGCTCTTGTGCCAACTTTCTATCTATTGGAGTCAGGCGACGATCCTAGAACTCCGAGTACAACACCATGGCTCAACAATGAATCTGAGTTTGATAGCAGAGCCACGGTCAATGGCGATGACCATAGGAACTTTCTTTTGCCAGAAGTTTTCCAGCACAACACGGAGGGTGATTACCTTCTCGAGCTCTCTCAAGAAATAAATCGGCGCAGTCTTTCGATCAATCCGCGCAGTTGCTCTCACGCTTTGCGAAGCAAACGCCTGAGTGTTAAGGGCACATCCAAACTGCGGTTAGCACACAGCTATATTCAAGTGCGCGACGCAGCCCAGATTGGTGCTTTGGGAAATACACTGAACCACATTCTGTATTCGCCACCGCACAATTTTGTGTACCCCACGGTGGACTTCATCCCAGATGCCTCACGTTCCACGGCTGTGCTGATGAGACATCTTGAACTACTGACACTCAAGCCACATCGTCGCATGCGAAACTGTTCGAAGGACTCGAACGATTTACTCCTTGAATGTGAACAAGGAAGCCCCATTTTCCCCGAAATTTCAGTGAAAGGGACCTTTGATCGGGAGGGCGCGTTCGCTCTCATTAGTTCTAGAGTTCATGCATGGAACTTTGATTACACCACCGTCTTTCTCATGGAGTTGAGAAATTCAATAGTGCAACCGTTCACGTACAATATCACGGTGATATTAGGAACAGAGAAGACTTGCACTGAGACGGCAAACACTTTTGCCGTTGCTAGTCGCACCGCTGTAAATGATATTATCAGCAGCCATTTCCCCGACTGCAACTACAGCACCCGTGGTGCACCACAGGGGTACACTGTCGCGAGCTTGATTCCTGAACCGCGCATTTTGGCCTCACCAATCCGCGCCAACGTATTGTTTTTCCGGGTTCAGCATGACGAATCAAGGACTATGGCCATCAGAGGGCCCTGCCGCAGACCATTCCTCACCGCCGTCGCACGCCTCAGCTTCCTCAAGGGGTTGATCTCAGCCACGGTTGACGAAGGTTGCGTCAATTGGAACCCACTGTGTTGGCTTATCGAATTGAATTACATCCGTGGCATTTGTGATTCCGTCGCGGAATGGCTTTCGCATGAACTGAACACGGGATTCGGGCATGAGTGCACGAGGCTTTGTGTGGCCCCTCATGCAACTGGGATTTTCTGCCGCGGAATTCATGTGAATGCCCCTATTAGATCATTCCGTGCAGTGCTTGGCCAACTCGCAGTCAGGCAACGAATTCTTCTCTCCAGTTTTTCATGCCGTGCTTTTTTCCCCACAGTACAAACCCCACGTGAAGTTGTGGTGCTGCCGTCAGAAGCGACTTGTGCTTCACTCGGGTCCATCCGTCAGCATTTCACTTGAATGCGTCTTCGATGAATCAGTTCACCTTTGCAATCTGGTGGACATGTTGTGCCCCAGCCGCGCTGGTGATGATGGAACTGTAGCTCCCGCTTGCAATCCGTGGGTTATTTTCATTGTGAGCGTCTACATCGCAGGAACTACGTCTCATCGAGACATTTTTCTCGTCACGCAGCTGTGGGGTCAAACTTCCTACCTCCATTTGCAAGGTGTACGAAGTTTGTACCGAAGTACATGCAGAAGGGAGCTTGTGAACCTTCTTTGCGCTTATGCTCCTTCGATTCATGAAGATGTTGACATGCACTTCACAATTGCTTCATCTGACAGAATCCAGCTTTCTGTTCCAAGACTGGAACTTTTCGACGAGCAAGTTGCTCTTGATTGTGAATTCAAGGGGACAAACCCAGCCCAGCCGTCGGATACGTGTAATTCGACCATTCTGCTGAATTTCTACTCCAATTGGAGACGTGATTTTGGGCCCCGAACGGAGGGCGTACTATGTTCGGAGACCTCGGGCATATTCTGTGCGGGAGTTCCAGAAATTGTCGAGCACTTACCTCCGAGTCGGAGAGGTGCATTGTGCGCCGGCGTGTTGCCGGGCATTTGGCACGAGCTCAGACCTATGTCAGAGCTTTTGAATGGCGATGTATTTGGGCTTAACACCCCTGGAAGCCCAAAGGAGGGCGGGGATACACAGAAAAATTCAAACTTTCTGCGTGCGCCGCGCATCAGTTATCTCATCAAGCCTCCAATGACGGCCGCTCGGCATCACGTTCAAGCTGATCCGAACCCAAACAAAGTTGAACTACAACTATCGTCGCAGCTTCCTCACTACAGCACGTCTGTACCGGTGTTTCATCACGACTCTCATGTCCGAAATTGGTTCTGTTGGTGCGACTGGCACACAGGCCCGCCAGTTCACTCCTATGATGCAACATCCACATTCACGTCGAGGTTGACAGGGCGTTTGATAGCGCCTTTGATGTACCACAACCTGAAGCACCTTTGTGACCCTTCAGAAACTATGTATTCCATTTCTGTGGATCGCTTGTCACCGCTGCCGCTCGAGAAATGTCGCAGCTTCGTTGAAGATGACATTGCGGCCTGGCCTCGGACCGAAACTCGGGCTTCAACAGCACTGTACTGTGCTTGTTGCGTGTTTGTGCCCGGGATTGAGTATTCCAGTTGCCTTACGTCTCCATCTCCCTACCCCGAAAACGACGCAGTTTCATAAATGTATCTCTGATTCAGACTGGAGACGAACATTTATCCTCAAACCCAGTACCCAATGTCGCTTGGTTTGTTGTGGCCATGAACCTGACTGGACGGAATCGGTATCCCTCGAATTCCAGCTCCAATTCTGTCCGAAAAATTGGATCACCCAAGGTCTCCCACGAAACCATTGAACGCTGAGCTTAGATTGGACAAGATTTTCCAACGAAGCCTCGTCCGAGTCGCCCTTGCACCGCCGCTAAGAATCTTCCAATCATCTGCAGATGGGAACGGTCATCTGAACATGGAGGGACTGATTTCAGGATATCGAGATTGCTGTGATAGCTCCTTTGCTCCGTTCCTTCGGCATATTTCTATCATTGTCTGGATTAAATTCCCGAGCCCTTTGATCTCGTCCGCAAACCACGGGACACGTTCAGTCTTGCCAGGATTTTATCCTTCGCGTCTTGAAGCTTTTGGAGGTCTAGACCCGTGTCTCCATCGCACTCCCGTTCTGTGGAATATCCCTGACTTTGGACTACAAAGATGCGACGTCAGTTTCCCTACTAAACTCAAGGTCGCCCGTGTTGCTAGGCGTTGTCTGCACTCCACACCACGCCGTCCTTTCCGGTAGATATTTGAACTTGGTTTCGGGTCGTCCCCGCAGGCAAACAAATCCTGGCTTACTGACGACAGGTTCCTTCACATCTTGTTGCCGAATACCTGCCCCAGGAACTGTTCTGCTGGCATCGTTCAATTCCTTGAGATGCGAGTTTGCCAACCACGTCCACCCCTCAGACCTTCCCACCGCCAATACCATCAACTCCGCGCAGCCCACATCCCCCAACTCAAGCAACTCTGGCAATATCTACGAGATGGCCAACGACGAGTTCCGGGATCATTTAGACGTGCATGCGGGTGAATCCTCGACGATATCAAACCATTCCGAGGATGTTACGATGGCTTAGGGAATTAAGATCGCCCCGTGCGGCGATCTGGAGGGCGTATGTAATGGACACAACATTCCTTCTGAACCCCCCTATACCATTTCTGACTTACTTCCGTACACATTCCTTTGCTTTCTCGCACTCCGTATTTTACGGACACACACACTCATTGCCTTCGTCTCATCCCAACATCTCCGCGATCTATTCAATCACTAAATACCTACAAACATCTGATTAGCTATATAAACCCTAGCGTAGATCTTTGACCTCGGTTAATCGACTACTTACACCAGTCATTTCGTGCGACCCCCCGTGTGCCGGACTAGCATTCTGCTCTCCGTCACACACACATGAGGAAGGCGTCCCGTGTCCATCTCGTTCGACGCATTGCAGCCCTCCACTCTTGCAGGGAACCTTACAAATCCTCCTCACCATCTTTCTCCCACTCTTCCGAGATCAAAATCTGCATCAACATCCAAGGCAATTTTGTCCTACGAATGAGAAACGAGCATGGCAATTGAGGCCGAGATTTTGCCTGAAGACGAGCGTGCGGACATGGTGGCCGAGATGATGATACCGAAGGCCACTGGCAGTTCAAAGTAGCAGAACAGGGGCCCCATAACGCAGGTATAATCGCCGGGATAGAGGTGGAATTGGCCATGAAAAGAGCCGAATAAGATGACGCGCCCTCGGCACGTGCATGAAAAAGGGTCGTGGATAACTGCAGGCTGTGGGAAGTGAGGCATACGGTCAGAAAGGGGTATTAAGCGCCACTCTAACGCGCCTATTTTGAGGGAGATTGGACAAGAATTGAGTCGGGAAAGAGCCGTGCAAGATGGTGACTGAAGCGCGCTGGAGCCGAATTAGGTCGAAAATTAAAATTGATAGAAAGCGGATCCAAAACGCTTTTGAACGCGCCTTCTGGCAAGGAAATCTGGTCAAATAAAATACTTTCGAACGCGCCTACTGGCAAGAAATTCGGTCAAGAATTGAGCCCACAGCGGGCGGAGGAAGAGAAGGACTTTTGAAGATGCTCTTATTTACAAAATGATCGGAGGGTGTCATTACTTTTGCAAAGAGCTGTAATCGCCACGTCACGCCTAACGGTCAAATTGATGCCGCCCTCTAACGACCACCGTCCTGCTATCTTCCTCTGCTTCCCCACCCTCCCCATCCTTTGCGGCTCGAAAACTCCCGTGGTTCTCAGCGACATCTACGACAGCGAACGCGACCACCGCGAAGTGAGACCGCAGATACTCCCAGATGAAAGACCTCTTTACGTAGACGCCACTGGCACTCATCAATCCCGGTCGAGAGTCCGCTCGAGTGGGTGTGGCACAAAGGTGCATGGTGGCGTGTTGCTAACGCGGCGCGACGAGGAGCAGTATTGGTACGGTTGGACGAACGACTTGGCACCAACGGTTGTACCCCTCGAGAGTCGTTACTTCACATCTGTGGTGGCCCAAATACTGCGTCTGGAGAGCGGAAGGGAGGACTGTGGTGTGCCGTGAGTGGAATTGGGTGTGCCGTGTGGTCAGTACGTCAGTTCCTTCCCATTTTTCCACTTCTAACAAATTCTCAGTGGTAATGGCCTAGGTACGGTACAAACCCGCTGCGAGACTCATGCTCTGGGGGGAGCCTTCGCACAACGGCGAGACGTGTATCTTTTTCTCGCCTCGGCTGTGTCGGTCGCAACCCCGACAAGCGCGTCGCGTGAGGACCTTTCGGAGATATCTTGGATTCGGTCGGTTCTACACTACCCACCCTCTGCGACCTCTCAATACTCACGTACTCTTGCAGTGCGCTGCCCGAAACTCCTTCCCCATCGCCGCGAGGAACCATGCCACCAAACGTAAATATGAACGTGCGACGCCCACGCCAACGCGCGCTCTTCGATCGATGAATCTCCGAAAATGTGCAGTCCAGAGCGAGGGCGCTGGCTTGTATACGGTTGCGTGCGTGAGCGCTGATGCTAGTCGATGGGAGATCGAGGGCAACGTGCAGCTGTTTGCAAAAGTGAATAGGTCAATAAGGGAGATTGGATATATTTGAGCATTGGGTAGAGACTAGCAGTATGCCCATGCTACGCTACGGGAGTATTCCGTAAATTATATAAACACATTCCACTGAAAAATGAGGATACTCTGTTAGGATGATATCAAGAAATGCCGCTCGTCGTCAACCTTTAGTTGACTCCTCACGGCCTTGTGGACAGTTCACTCCCACTCAACAAATATCTGCAAGGAATTTAGCACAGTTGAAGTCCCTGCAAGATTGGAAGTGCGAAAATGATCTGGCCTACTCAGAATGTTCATATGTGTGCTCAGAGTCCCGGAGGATGCGCTGCTATCAAGACTTGATGTCAAAATTGAGAAGCTGAATTGCTTCTACCACACCCACCTCGGGGTGAATTAAAAAATCCGAGTAGACAGTCCGCGTCATTTCATTTTATTGACCTGGAAACTATGTTCACCCAAGGCAGGCAGTGGGTATTATTATGCTGTAGGCCAGGAACATGAGGGAGGGGATATTTACACTGATATCACATTCATACTCAAGATCTTCTTTCACTTAAAAATATTCCTGGGGGCTAGTAAAATCTAACCCTGTTCCAAAATCACTCACCGGCCATTTTATTCCGGCTTGGCTCTCCAGCTCGAGGCAAGACAAGGTGGATGTCACACCTATATCAAGGAATTATCTGTCCATTTGCTGAACAAGGTTGGGAGCATTATGTGCATTTCCAAATCTCATAACTTGACAGACAATGCAACAAATCCGGGATTGCTATCAAGTGCTGAAAGCGGAAGGGCTTCTCGATTCGGTCCGTGATGCGGAGCGGTGCTGCACAGCGCTGAAGAATTCGTACATCCCGAGATCCACGCCTCCAAAGTGCAGCAAGCCTGCAATGCCTCACGCTCATGGCTTCCCCCAGCCCCCCTTCTTTTCGCTGGCGCTGCCCTGACCGAGCCTCTACGGGCCGTCGAAACACGGCCGTCACGGCCGTTGCACGGGTTTATTGTTTTGCAGGCGCAAATATTGTATCTTTTCATTCAAATCGGTAGTCACGTGTCATGTACCCCTCCGTCGATCATGAACTTCGGTGCACAATCTACACCCCCTCTCTGCTCGCGGTCCAGCATATTTTAACAGTGTGCGTTGGGTTCCATCTGGGCATAATCCACTTAATTTCTTCCCTGGTGCGTGGTTCACTGGAATATTCCACAAACACCAACATAATATTTAGGTCAGGACAGATCCTCCCACCGCAGCGTCTGCGTTGCCGCTGTACGAATATGAAGGACTCCCAACCGCCTATCAACCTGTCCTCTCTTTCTCACCAGGTCAGTCTACGGGGGTCTCAATGCAGTGTGTGATGAACATTCCCATCCACATCGGACCAGACCCTTGCAAGAGTGAAAAAAGTAACTTGTGACGGCTAACTTTAACTTTGATCGCCCCTTTGTCTTGGCGGGGCTAACTTTACTTTACTTTACTTTACTTTTCCCACGCTTGGCGAAACTAACTTGTTGACAGCTAACTTGTACGGTTCTGACAAGACCATCCAAGGACCACAGTAGATGTTTCCTAGCACCTGGCCAGGCCACACTCAATCTTATGCCCCCAGAACCCAAATAGAGCCCCCCCCAGAACCCAAACAGAAGTCGCAACTTGCCAAGTTGCGACCCTCGATCCACCAGAACCCAAGTAAAGCTCACAACTTTCCAGGTTGCGGGCCTGATCCCCCAGAACCCAAATAAAGCTCACAACTTGCCAGGTTGAAGCCTTGATCCCCCAGAGCCCAAACTAAGCTCGCAACTTGTCAGGTTGCATTCATGATCCCCCAGAACCCAACAAAGCTCGCAACTTGCTCAGTCACAGCCATTATCCCACGGAACCCAATAAGGCATACAACTTGTCAGGTTGCAGCCATGGTCCCCCAGAACCCAAACAAAGCTCGCAACTTTCCAGGTTGCAGTGTTTCTCCCCCAGAACCCAATGCGGCACGCAACTTGCTAGGTTGAGGCTATGATCCCCCAGAACCCCAAAAAAGCTCTCACCACCAGAGCTGCGGCTACGATCCGCCAGAGCCCAAACAAAGCTTGCAACTTTCCAGGTTGCAGTGTTTCTCCCCCAGAACCCAATGCGGCATGCAACTTGCCAGGTTGAGGCCATGATCCCCCAGAGCCCAAACAAAGCTCGCACCAGGGCTGCGGCTATGATCTCCCAGAACCCAAACAAAGCTCGCAACTTGCCAGGTTGCAGCCATTATCCCCCAGAACTCAATAGGGCGCGCGACTTCCCAGGTTGCAGCATTATCCCACTGAACCCAATAAGGCATGCAACTTGTCAGGTTGCAGCCATGATCCCCCAGAACCCAAATAAAGCTCGCAACTTGCTAGGTTGCAGCGATTATTCCCTAGAACCCGATAAGGCACGCAACTTGCCAGGTTGCAGCCATAATCCCCCGGAAAAACTCGAAGTGCACATAGAAAAACAAGAAGAAAAGGGAAAGGAAACACCCAAAATGGCAACATCTGGGGAGGCACATTATAGGTCAGTGTTAGTTACGGTATTTGAAACTTAGCTCAGTTCTCACGGAGTTGTTTCGGTTGCTGCCCTCGAGCTAACACCTGGGAAAAAAATGGTAGGCAAACCCTTCGTAAATGGAGCATCATTTTATCCTAAATGTTTGGGGATGAACAGGCGCTGGCCCTGAAGGATCAGATCAGAAACAATTGAAGGTCTAGGGTAGGTACCTCTGATTTGTGGTGCAGTGCATATTGTACGCATGGGAAAGAGGTCCCCCGATTGTTGTGGCAAGAAGGAAGGAAGCAGTGACAGTACCTGCGGGAATCGGTCAGAAAAAGTTCAACATCACCAAGAGAGCAAAAGACATCTTGTACGCCAGAAAATTGAAACCTTTCCATGATGGTCTCACCATTGACGAGGTTTGAGCGCCGAGCTTTATAAAAAATGTCAAAGAAGAACGCGGAGCAACTAAGTATAAGAATACGAAATGTGTTAGCCAGGATAAAATAACAGTTCCCTGGGAGGAGGAAAGCCCCGGCGCCTTGGGACTCTCCCCCTCTCAAGGAACTGTCGTTAAACCTTGACACGCACCCAACTTTATAAGTAAAGCCCACCAAATCGGGATGAGGGCTATTTCTGTGCGCCGCCAGAGGGAAGGTCTACTGAAGGTGGGTACTGCGGTCCCTTGGTGACAAGGATTTCTGAAGTGGGGGTTTACTGGCAGGAGAGGTGGGCGTGTGTAGACACGAAATGCCCAAGGCAATCTTTTTGCTGTGCGCGCCTTGGAAATTGCTTGAATTCGAAGTGGGTAAGAAAAGACATTGAGGGAACAGAGGAGGGTACTGACTAAGATGTCGGCCTCCCAGTGTTCGTCACAATGACCAAAACAAGCCTCAATAGCTGCACATCAGGTGACAAGGATTTGGGAAGTGCCGGGTTTACGGGGGGTAGAGGAGGCGGAGAGGCATGGCGGAAAATTACTATGGAATTGTGTTT
The DNA here is from genome assembly GCA_029378375.1 of Mycena olivaceomarginata. Lineage (NCBI taxonomy): Eukaryota > Fungi > Basidiomycota > Agaricomycetes > Agaricales > Mycenaceae > Mycena > Mycena olivaceomarginata. The sequence continues at coordinate 20,767 of JARKIC010002367.1, read as the reverse complement.
CATGTGAACCAAAACTAAGCCAATTCAGATGGTTTTCATTTAAGTTGAATATTTTCCTAATCTGATACTCTGCTTCAGAATTATATCTGTCGCGTGCACTGAACTGGCATCTGATTCAGCTCGGCTTTCCCTAATTCAATCCTTTTGGTTTCAAATTGCACCCCAAGTGCACCAAAACTTAACAGAGAAGTCCACACTCCGGAACAGGAATCTAGCAGTGTTTGGTAGATAATGGTGCTATCAGACAATGGGAAGGAGCTAGAGAGTGGGCAGAATTTGAGAGAAGTACTGTTCACAGCATGTTATGCATAGTATAGAGATTGAACACAATTTGGTAAGGCCCACAACAGCTTTTGGAGTGCTGTCCAGATCCCAGTTGCACTCTCCTACCCAACAAAATTCTTGGGAACTGTGTGATGATCAGCAATCAATTGCCACAGGGAGGCTGAGCAGCCACTTGTATAAAAGTAAAGCTATGAACAGTTTGTGCACAGTAGGCAATGTGTTCAACAGCACATTCAAAAGGGCTCCTGCAGTTTCTTGAAACCTCCAGGTCCCTATCCTTTAGAGCATTGTTTAAATTGTATCATTGTCCAAATGCCTACACTTTGAATACTGTGAGACCCATATTTGTTTTCTAACCTATAAGTTTCTCACAGTGAAATTGCATCAATGAAATGAAGATCTCAATGATCCTCCCCAGGACTTATTTGGATGTCAGTGTTATTAAGTGGAGAGCAAAAAAGTTCTTGTCTGTGTTGTAAGTTGGTTGCAAAATGTCAAGTCCAAAATGTCAATTAGTACCTGGTTTATTCCAGGCTGGTAGGCAGTTTGCAATGGTTGCATGGCCTAGTGGTTATGGTGCTTTCTCTCCGCTTCCCTCGCTTTTGGAGAGGTCACTCGTTCGACTCCCACCATGATTAACAACCCTTGATTAAACAGAATCTCTGTACCTCACCAATGGCCCTGGCCTTCCCTGTCCCCTTTCATGTGCCTAAACAATCAAGGATCAAACCGGATTTCCGTTGAGACGCGGATTGTTTAATCAAACTTCATATAGATTCTTGGTAACTTCTCATATTGGGTAGATAAAAAGCTACAAGCCCTCACACAAATGAACCATATGAACAAGTCATAAAGTATACAGAAGTCCACATGCTTTCTTGCCTAACTGATCTGGAGACTTCATTGCAACACTGTTTGGTATTTTTATGGCCTTTCCTCCATGAAGCTGCCCATCATGTTTGTACCATTCACCGAAGTATTTACATATTTCCTTGTTGCTTGTTGCAGTTCATTCAGAGGCAACAGTGAAAGAGAATATTCCATATGCTCATATGTAAACCCAAACCACGATGGAATTGTATTTGGAATAGTAGCAACAAGCGTTAAATGTTTTGGCAGCAATTTGTTTGTCATTATTGTTTGCAGCAGATGCCAAGTTTATCAGCAGAGGCTGATCATATGTGGTGGATGCCTGTTCTTTCAGAGGATGCTGCTCAATCATAGGGGAGGTGGATGCCAAATCATTCACAAGTGGAGGCTCATTTGTTCTGTGCGATAAAGACATGCCAGTGGAGCGAGGAGAAACACGATAGAAACAAATTGATACAAATACAAACACAAGTGCCACAGCAATCGGAAAAACTTCGATGATAAGTGGAGCTCAAATATCATATGATTGATCAATATCAATCGGCTGACTGATGTCGGAAAAACCTCGGCCCCATCAAAACTTCGAGTTTGCATCCATTCGTGACGACAGAACCCTTCTCTGTTGCACAGAGTAGGGGAATCGAACGCGGGACCTCCCGAGCTTAGAACTTCCCTGGTTCTATGAGTCATTGTGATGACGTTGTGGCTGTGTTGGGCGGCGTGAGTTTGATTTCCTGGTTTCTGACCCATCCGCTCTGCAATGAGGCACGCTTTCTCCGACATGTGTGCCTCAAGCTCCTCGACGTTCTCTCCCGGAGAGTGCCACATCGCATTTTGAATGGGGGGCGCCTACTGCAGACCCCTACACAGTATGCCCCACGCCGTCATAAGAGTTTGGTGCCCTCGCGCGGCCAGCGCAACTCTTGCTGCTCGTAATATATGAGAAACACAACCCCCTTCGGCCAGCGACTGGCCCGTGTCTGGGTTATATTGGCCCAGGAGTGAAGCAGAGATCACCCTCGATCCCACCATCAAGATTCGCAACTCACCATGCGTATCCTATCGTGGATGACTCGAATTTGTTTCCATGAGGCCTCCACAGCTATTGCGCGCTCTTTGAACAGCCGCTCAGAACAGACTCAGGCCCAATGCGGTACTGACTACAATTGGGCGTCGAACTCCGTCGGGTTTTCCCCTTGCCTTCTTACGGCCTTCGTGTGGGGATCTTGTTTTACCGGTGGTAAGGATGTCGTGTGGTGCTAGGCCGATTTCGATTCATCACGCCGGTCAGATTGGGATGTGCCGCAACTTCAACAGGATGAGTCATACACAAACCCAAATTCCACCACAGCCAATCTCTGCACATGGCGAGGTGATTTGACTAAGGAACTTCGTCTTTAACCAACACCCGTTTCAAAGCTCTTGGGCAGCGTATAATCTCATCAGTGCATGTACCGCATGTCAAGGATTCGAATCCGCAGTACAGAAGTAGGTTATTTGACTCCGATTGATTACCGCCAGCTGATTTCAATGTATAGTTGGGCTAACACTGCTCTGGGCGATATCTAAGCTCCAACTATCAACCATTCTCTTTTAGCGACGCCGCCTGCACCAGTAGCCACCAGTCCCACCAGCGCCCGCGAGACGGCTGCCTCTCAAACCATCTCGATGGACTCTTTCCAGCGCAGGTTTCCCTCGTAGAATCGAAGCAGCTGCGGCAGGTATCAGAAGCGTGTTGGAAGTTGGAGCGCAACTGGGAGGGCAAGCACCTTTTTGGGGAACTTTTCGTGACACACCTCTGAGTCCGCTTTCATGTGTTCGCCGGTTTGGCTGATACCCGGATTAGGAAATCCATCACAATGAATAAAAGAAAGAGAGACGAGACACGTACAGCGTGAAGAGAATGACAAGTTGCTTGTCCACCTGGTCGACGGTGTCGATGATCTTGATGAGGTGCTCCCAGGTCGGTGTGTGCATGTGCTGCAACATGTCTCCGATCTCGATGTTCTCGGTCGGCTCGTTCGCCGTGGTGGACGCCGACCGGAGGGTGTTGTTCTCTCGCGGCTTCTTCGTCGGCCGTTCGTCGGGGTCTTCCTCTTTGTCGGCCGCCTTGACCGATGACTTGCGCGCGCGCTTCTTCGCGGCGGACGCGGACGGGGATGCCTCCGCGTCTAAGTCATAGGCTGCGAGGGATATGCGTGCCCCACGCTTAGATGCGGGCTCCCCCGCAGCTTTTCTGGGAGACTTATTCTTCTTGTCGCACGCCGCCCTGAAGGCCTTGATCAGCTCCGGCGCATTTCTGCGCGGAAAGTGAGCGAGCGACACACATCGGCCGAGGAGTATGTACACCTACGCGTCATCCTCCATTACCCAACTGTTGTGCGTCTCGTCGTATCCTTTCCACTTGACGTAGTACCCTAAATTCTGAGGATTCTGGAAGAGACCAGTGACTTAGTTTGCCACGCATTTTGAGAGCGAGCGGCGCGAAGCGCGAGGTTACCTTCTTGAACTGGCCCTTTTTTGCCTCTAGGATCGCTTCAATCTCGTAGTCCTCCTTCTCGCTCTCGTCGTCCTCGTCGCTGTCCACAACCTCCGCGTCCTTGGACCTGGACGGCGATTTCTTCGTTTTGGCCTCGCCGTTGTGACTGGCGACGTCCGAGGCGGCGGGGGCTGGTGCCATAATGCAAGACGACCTCACTCACGCGGATCTGGTCCGTCTACGCCCCGGAAATTGGCTGAATGACAAAATCATCAATTACTACGCCGCGGTAATCATGGAAAACCGCAAGAGCGTTTACATATTTAGAGGAAATGTCCACAATATATTGACATGAGATTGAAAACAGCCCCTGTCTCAAATCATACATGAGTACGGCTCTGCTACTCCACACCTTTGACAAAAACGGGGATACACTTCTTTTGTGTCGCGCACTTTGTGACTGTCTGCAAATGCGGGACTGACTGCTGCGACTCTCTCACCACCGTAAAGGATGGACGCAGAAGGCACTGCAAATTAGGTCTCAGTGAGTACTAACGAAGCAAGCGCGCGACCCCGCGCGCTATCGATTAGTTCCCTTTTGGGCAATGCGCCGCAGCGCATTCCGCGCAGTCGTCAATACACAGAGCGCGCTCTGCTTCCGCGCGAGGACCACAATGAATCGGCTGGGAAACGGAGAGATGGCCGGGTGAGCATCAACGTTGTTACTCCGATCAACGGATCAGAATATGATCGGCCTAACTCCCTTCCTCTTCCTGCCACCATCGTCTTTCGGCAGGTGCATACGCCATACTTGGGCTTTTCAGGCCAATAAGATCGTCTAGATTAGCATGGCTCCAGTCAGTCCCAGCCACGAGCTAGAATCCTTGTCGAGCGAGGCCTTCTGTCATCAATGTCAAGTCACCAGACACGTCAGCGAATTAAAGCTCTGCAGTCGTTGTCAGTAAGTTCAATTTCATTCTATATTTCTTTCCCTCTCCTGACTCTTTGTAACCCTGATATCACCTAGGAGCGCAAAATACTGTTCTCAAGCATGTCAAAAAGCGCATTGGAAGACCCATAAGGCCTACTGCAGATCCCCAGAAGAAGGCAACTTACAGACGGATGACGACGCATGGAAGAGTGTGTTCAAGGAATATGGGCATAAGAAAACCGGTGTGCTTGAGCCAGTTACCGAGACGCTGGTGCAGCAGTCCGTTCGTTTGCGGGCTTGGACGGATAAGTGGGGGCCTACGGTACTCAATTGGTGTGTGCATGATCCAATTATTGGTAGCCTTGATGTTTGTTGAGAACTTGTTTCTTGTATAGGGCTCTCTGGGCGATGCACATTCCGTCTTCTTCGACTAGCGAAGATAAGTTGACCAATTTCACGTATGTCACCTCACCTTCGAGCTGTGCAATCCGAGACTAATTGGGTTGATGGGGATTTTAGTTTCATGTTCGAGCTTCAACGACGCCCGAACCCACTCACACCAGAACATTACTTCGAAGTACGATCTCGCTCATATCCCCAACTGATCGCGCCACTTATCTTTGCACTTAGATGCACGGCGCAGAAATCATGCACACATCCGAAGTAATCCTCCTTCTAAAGCATATGAAACGAGCCGATATACTAGAAGAGTGGCAAAAACTCCCTCGCCGGAAGGATTCTATACAAATAATGATCGTTTGGAAAGGGCATATCATTTACCTCGAGCGACCCGTGTCCAACTTCAACGATCTCCGGAAGAAGGCTCGAGACGATCCTATGCTCCTTGGCTACGACGCGCTGGCCAAGAACTGGGTTGAAGAATTGAGGAAGGCCATCGATTCTGCGGATCGTGAGTGCTCAGCTTTTGCTAAAATACCCAGCACTAAAATCCCTCAGCCGACTACCACCAGAAATTTCACAATCGGGTCTGGGGTCAGGTTGCAGCGGAGGCCAGCTTCACGAGTGGACTGATTGCGATGCGCAGCGCACTGGAAGAGATCAGGGTCCGAGATGATCAACCCTCCAAGTCCGAAATGGGGAAGTAGAAAATCGTGCCCACATTGTGCCCTGGGCGTTGCCGCGCGATTAAGTAATAGTCTTCCGGATAATCTTAATTTTTAGTTTTCTGGAGTCTGACATTGGAAAAATAAAAGTAATATTCCACTTCTACACCGTAACTCTCAATGTCCACAGAATAGCCCCCGACGATGGTATGCACGCAGTGCAACGGTCCGTCTAACCCCGCGAGGGTCTGTCCACAAAGGCTGTGCTGTCATTCCGTCTGCCTCTTTTTCGCCAGCCTCTTGTGTGTATGCATCGTTGCCTGCAGCTCCCTGAGCCCCTGGGTCTTGTGTGCTCCCACCTAAGGGGATCGGGTGGTCACATCCGAATCGCTTCGAGGTCGGACATCCAAATCTCGGAGACCTCGCTGTCCTGGCAAGGACCTCTACAGTTTTCTCGAGCCACGCACTCAGGTTGATATGGGACTCCGTGACTTTGATGAATCTGCTTCGTTTCCTCCCTTCGGACTCCTATAAGCTACGAACGACGGGAAAAGGCTACTTGCCAAAGTGCACTATGGTAGCTGGCCAAATCACCGGACGTCTATCAACCATGTAGGAGCTACGTCACCCATTGCAGAAGTCCGATTTGGAGCGCGTCCTCTTCTATTCCCCACTCGTCGGAGATCTCTTCTATGAACCTCATTACGCCGATCTCTTGCTCGTTTTTCCGGACGCTACCCCCTGGCTCTCAGAAAACATGCTCCCAAACCTCCAGGGGCTCTATTGGATGCACGAAGAGGATGATTTTCAGCTCATCAAGTGCTTCCTTACCCCTCAGCTCACCACGATTCGCATTCCTCACACATCCCTCACTGTGACAACCCTTGCCCTTCGATGTCCACAGTTGAAAGACGTTGTACTCCGTCTGCAAGAGGGTCGTCTATTTAACGCTGTTTTGTAAACCGGTTTTATAAACCGGTGTACATAAACTCAGATTTGAATGCATTCGGGGCCTGTGGCGAGGCATTCCAATCGGTCGAGCATGTGCTCTGCGAATTTCCTGTATACTGGGATCAGAGTTGGACGATGAAATCAATTACTATCCTCCCCCACCCCCCCGGACACACCTTCTACTCGGACAAACAATGATATCTCACACATTTCTGATCCGTTTAACATAAGAATTGGTGCTATATGAAACTTAGTGTCGGGGCCATGACCCACATATCCAATTCAACCCGAACTGTATCTCAATGGTGCCAGGAAAATGGATACAATTTGGTGAGTCGGCTATTTTTAGGTTTGATGGGAAAAAGCTTAAATCAGTCAAGTGTTTCCTTATCCCAGAAGTGGAATGAGTGCAGATTTCTTTGAGCCATTGTGTTTATGTGATTAAAAGCTGTCCTCTGCGTGCTGAGTACAAAAATTAACCCCAGGCGAACTGAGTTTTGCAATATTTCCAGATTTGGCAGTATTTTGTTTCCTGGTCATTTCTAAGTGGAATGAGTGCAGATTTTTTGGTGGGATTGGATTTGTGTGCTCGAAAGCCGTCCTCTGTGTGTCGAACACAAAAATTAACCATGGGCCAGCTGCACTATGCAACATTTCCACATTTGGCAGTATTTTGCTTCCTGTGCATTCAGAAGTTCGAGTAACGGGACACCTGTAATCATGGATGTTCGACTGTAAAATCAGATCATCCACTGCTTCACGATATTCAGACTTCCAATGTGAGAGATTCTCACAATCATCGCATTCCATTTGGTTGCAATCCGTGCACAGAGGAGGCGGCATTTTGGGGACTGTCTGAGTCGGGTCAGTGTAATTTTTGGGTACTGAAGGAACAAATTCGTCCTGGATTACATCGTGGAGTCAGAGGACAGCTTTAAAACACATAAACACAATTGATCAAAGAAATCTGCACTCTTTCCACTTCTGAATGAACTGGAAACAGTATACTCGTTATGGAAAAAAGTGATGGACGCCGAGTTTTGGGGCCATATCTCCATGATGGAGCATTGTTTTGACACAAAACCAAATATAGGGCGGATGTACAGACTGGTGGAACATTTCTACCATATTGATGGGATCAATTCTACTGATTTCCCATTAATAACCGCTCAAATCGCAAAATGGTATTTTCCAACTGACTCCAGAAATTTTTTATGGAAAATGTGAAAAGGCCAGATTGTAGTGTTCGTTGATTCAAATGAATCCACAAGTTAAACCATCTTGAAATCTGCATCTGTTCATGAGCTATGAAGCCTAGCCATTTTTCACTTTGGCCCTGTTTTGATGGGAAATCAATGTTTTTTGATAGCATCAATATGCTACAAGTCTTCCACCAGCCTAGTAGATCTCCCTCATATCCAGTTCCAACCACCAAAATATCCTTCCATCACAAATACACGTCCTCAAAATCCAGCGTCCATCACTTTTTTCCATAACGAGTACTGCCAAATCTGGAAATATTGCACAACTCAGTTCGCCCGTGGTAAATTTTTGTGTTCGCCACACACAGGACAGCTTTCAAGCACACGAAACCCAAGTCCTCCAAAAAATCTAATATTGCACAAACTCAGTTCACCCGTGGTTATATTTGGTGTTCAGCACACACAGGACAGCTTTGAAGCACACAAATCTCATTCCCCTGAAAAATCTGCACTCATTCCACTTAGGAGTGAACAGGAAACAAAACACTGCTGTGGTTATATTTTGTGTTCAGCACACACAGGACAGCTTTCAGGCACCATTCCCAACAGGAGAACTGTGTAAAGCTCAGCCGCCTCTTCGAGAGTGTCAAGCTCAGCGGCGAGATGCCCAGCAAGTCTGCAACGATTTGTATTCCGTCATCAATAGGTATATTGGGGTACATTGCAACAACATCACCGAAAACCCGAAAAAACATGGCTTTCAGCAGAGACACTGTAGCACTGTGAGTACTGGCCCGATTGATCTAATTCCTGGATGTGTTATGCCTGACGTGGGGCTTCGGGGCGGTCCACTCTCATAAGCAGTGTGTCAACTAATTGTGATTTGGTACACACTTTGGTGAGGTAGATATTTAGATCCTACCATATATAGATTACTATAAGTTGCTTTGGGTGAAATTATACCTGTAAATATTCAGGACCCATAGCCCAACCACAGATGCATAACATATCCGGGAATTAGGGCAATCAGGCCGGTACTCACAGTGTTACGGTGTTTCTGCTGAAAGCCATGCTTCTTCGGAAGAAATTTCATTATGTAATAAGATCAAAAAAGCCGGTATCTGGTTGCCTGCATATTTACAGTGCAATTCCAACGCGCCTATTCCCAAGGGATTCCGACAAGAACTGACCCCACAGCGACTGTTCTAGTGAAAAGTTCAAAAAAAAAAAAAAAAAAAAAAAAAAAGGGGCCGCACCTGTTGTACCGCAAAGAGCTGTAAATGTCCTGAGATTAGCCAGTGATGTTTTTTGGGTCCCTGGTCATGCTGTGGAACCTTCAATGCACACGAACCTCAGCATGATGAGCCAAAAGTTCACACACCAAAACAGTATTTTGACCACTGCAATCATTTCAACCGGATTTTGACAGGGTCTTGCTGGGAGGATACTGTACAATTTCGTTCAAATCGACACGGGTGTGACGCGTGACCCGTTTTACCTATTTGACATTTCGGCAGCCGCCGATTTTTTGTGTGACACCTCGAAAATTTCGGCATTTGAACCGGAAATTTTGCCTTTTTTGCCTTTTTTTTTTTTTTTTTAGGCAATTTGGGCCTGTGTAACCACTTGGAGGTTCGACAGAGGCCCGAGTGACGCGTGACATCGACCAAAGTTCGTGATCGACAGGGGGGTGCGTGACGTGTGACTGCCGATTTGAACGAAATTGTACAGTAGCCTGTGAAATTTGGGTTTGAACTGTCTCTTCAGATTTATTTTGATGGCCTGGTGCTTTTGAAAAGGTGCTCAGGGCTCTCCACATCAATCCAAACAAATCTCGATGGTCTGTCTCCCCAGAATTTCAGAAATCGCAAGGGAATCCTGATTTTAACTGCGGGCGACTACTGATCTGATTTGTCAGCAAGGCCAAAGCAAAATCGTTGACAGCCACAAATGAGGTCAAAAAACTCCCTGAGGCGACATATCCGATTTTGACCCTAGGCAACCACTCCTAGGTGGGTTTCCTATGAATAAAGCAAGTTCTCGTCCCACGAATCGACCTCGGCAGGAGTGCCTGGATTGCGAAAAGAGTGATCGAGCACTCAAATGGAGTGCATTCGCTTTTCACAGTGGTTCGCGCCTTCGGTTCCGTGATTAGCTGTAATATATACACCAACAGCTAAAAGAATGCGGTTAACAAAGCGCCGCATATATACGAGATCGTGGAAAGCACTTACCGAAGTAACTGGCGGACGGAAACCCACGGCTATCATCAGGTCTTGCATCGCTATCCATCGAAACCACCTTACGTACTCTAAGAGCGTGAAGTGGCAAGACTTATGAAGGCGGGATTTGGATCTAATTAGAGACGACCTGGTCAACGGCGTCCCCCAGAGCTGTTTAAGCGCCGTTGTGCAGGACACCACGCATGTCAAGTATCGCGGGATGCTGTCGCCAGTCTTGATTTCTCATCTACCGGCCTTCGGACACCCAAGCCAATTGTGCATGCCGCTGAACTTAGGCAATGCGTCTACACTTCCTGACAGTCTACCCGCGTCAGTATTTTCATTCAGGACAATACTTATTCCCTTTAGCAGTTGTTCATCTTCCTCATCTTTAACAACGTGAACCCAATCGTCTCATCTAACACCTCGACTTATCAAGTCTCCCACTTCCCCTGGAGCCCTGTCTGGATGCACCTACTTGAATACTCACTCAAAGTTCATTATCTGACTGGTCTTATGTGGCTTTATTTCACTACCGCTGCTCAAATCCTTTCCTTGAAATTGTGCACCTGTTCCTCTCCAACGCTTGTTTTATTCTGCCAACAATTTTCGCTGCCCAAACTGGACCCATGCCTTCGTCTTTTCAACTCACAGGTTTTTCGCGATCTAAATTCTGGGGCGACAGATCTTCCTTTTCAATCAATCCTCATCCTCAACTGGTCCGGGATCTGTGTTCCCTCAAAAATCAACGCCGATTTCTTTGATTCCAAGCTCATCTCTAATACTCAACCGCTCATTGTTAGATCTTCTCTCGGATTAATCATATCCATGGACTTCCTGATTTCTGGTCTGGATCAATGCAGCTTATGTAGGTCAATAACTGTACTTTATCCCTTCCTCCCTGGTCAAGATCATACAGATCTCTTCAGATTATCCGGACCTCATGGGCCATTTCTATAGCCACCAATTGTGCAGATCACAATATTTGGTAGTCCATAATATTAGTAGGCCTAAGTCCCTCCATTCAGTTGATGCAGGTGATAATATTCTACCTTGAGGGAGCCAGGCATCAGCTGATGGCACAGATAATATTTCTAGCTGAAAGTACCTGGATTCAACCAATCAATCTTTTAAAAGCCCATAATATTATCAGGCCTAAATAGCTCTTCTCAGCTGATGCAGGTGATAATATTCTATTTCGAAGGAGCTCAGGCATCAGCTAATGGCACCGATAATATTTCAACCTCAGGATACCTGGATTCGGCCAAACAATCTTTTGATAGTCTGTAATACTAGTGATCTGCTAGGTCGTGGCGAAGATTGGGCGAAGACATGGGTGCCTACATCTTGTGTTGGGGAGAAAATGCAAAGTTTTAGCCGTAAAGTGACGGTGAACATTGGAAATCTGTGCTACCCGGCTGCGGCGTATTGCTGTTTAGTTCGAGATAGTGCTGCATGTCGAGGACTGAGTGCCGCAGACCAAAGAAAAACTGCTGCTGAAGTGCTGTTGAACTGCCGCTGCACAGCTATATTGCCGCTGTGTTGCCGTTTGTAAGTGCCGCAGACAGCTGCAGAAGTGCCGCAGGATACGGCCTAGTGCTGCTGAAATATCGCTACTGCCGCTGAAAAGTGCCAACTTTGCCACTGCAGAGTGTTACCGACTGCCGCTGCCCAATGTTTGCATGTGTTGAGGTGCCGCCATACTGCCGCAGACTGCCGCTGCGTCGAAAATAATTCACGTTTTAATGTCGTAGGTAAGACTTTATTCAACCCAGGGCAATGGCAAAAGGATACAGTAGTTACAGTAGAGTGCCCCGACACCTTTGAAACCACTAATTACTGCAATACCAAGCAGCTCAACGTCTGCAGCAAGTACAACTGCCGCAGACTGCCGCTGCCGCTGCATGCGGCAAAAGCACTGCTGCAGCAAAATCCCTTTGCCCATTATATTCGGCTACCAAATACATTGTGCGTGCGCTGCACGGTGTTATGGCCCTCGATACTGCGCACGATGCACACTTGCAGTCTACTTATTCGGTTCGTGTGCCGCGGGGGTTCTCATTCTCCTTGCTAACATTCTCGTGTGTTTCCTTTACAAAGCGGATTCGGTGCTTGTCTTTCAGACATTTTACTATCGGTCGACTCGCGTTGAACAGTCTCCTGTCTTCCCCGGAGAACTTGTGGTACCAGATCGGCATGTCATCTTGCAATTTACGTGACACTGCCATTACGTCCATCGTTACTCCATATTTCCGGCCTACGTCCATCATATCTGCGAGGTCCGTGCTTTGCAGGTCCCCTGCGGACTGGTATGGCGCACACGATTGAAAGTACGCGTTCATTCTCATTGCTTCGTCTACATTGAAGTCCGAGCCAACAGCTTCCTTTGCTAGTATTTCATCGGCCACGAAACACCACAGCGGGCGGTCTGACCCGAAACTCGGGTATGTTTTAAGCCATGTTACCGCGATGGCTTCGTTTCTTGCGACGATGTCAAGTAAGTTCTTCCCTCCTACCTCGGCCGGTGCATACACCGTTTCTTTATTGACCGTGACTTGGTCCTTTTCCGCCCACAGAAAATTTCTCACTCGCTTCTCAAGTTTCGCTTCTATGTCCGTCGGCATTCCTTGTACCGTTGCCATGCACTGGGTCATTCCTCTGACTACCATCATGACTATCAACCGCCGACCTTCCATCGAGGGGTGTCCTAACTCCCATCTTTCGAGTGCGGCATCTATCTTCTCCAGTGTACGTGACCACGTTCCTGCCTGGTCCACTCCGTTACCCACACACTCTCCAAGCCCTCGCCCTACGCCAAGAGGTGGTGGTCAAAGGCGCTCACACTGCACAGGAAGAGTTTGGACCGGCAATATGTTCTGTGTTCAGTCCGGCTTTCCTCTTCTGAAGTGGCTTGGAGACAGCACAGGGATATTTCTGCATGATATTATGGTAGAGCCTCGTCGATGTTTGTATTTCGAGGCGGCATTGGCATGACAGAATAATTTCAAGTCATTTCAACAACTTATTTTAGCCTGTCACAGAAAAATCTGATCCAGTCGACCAGGAATCAGAGTTGTGTGAAACCGTCTCCTTGCAAGTCCTGTATAAAGACAATGAGACTAGGTACATGGAGTAACATGTGGAGGCTGATGTTACATGGTAAGGTTACGGTACACAATCCTCCTCAAGGCTCTCAAAGAAAACAAAAGTGGTCTTCAAGTGAGTGAGTATAGGTGATAATAGACGGGTAATGCGGGACAGAGGACCTACGTTTGAGTTCAGAGTGGCAGGATATCATCGGTACAATTGAGGAATGATCTCGTCGGTGAGGAAAAAGCTGCTTTGACTGTTAAGGGAGGGAAACGTTGATGAGAAGATAGAGGACTCGCGGAATGTGTTGAGAACCAAGAAATTGAAATTCAAGAAGTCGCTATAGGTTCCCGAGTGAATGTTAAATTTTAGAGGGAAACTTGGAGTCGGACGTACCACAGATTGTTGTGAGATGGAATATTTGGAAACCGTCGCGTCGTGAGAAGAGAGGGAGTGGAGAGAATGAGCGGAAGGATCTTCCGTGGTTGTCAGAGTTGACAAAGAGGCATTGTTTTTGCGAAAACACAGTGCAAACTGAAAGAATCCTGAGAGAGCTGAGAGTTTATCATTACAGAGTACAGTTGGGGTACCGTTAAAACCGCTGGGACATACCTCTGAGTACAGCCATAATTTTTGGGAACGCTGCTGAGGCAAGAGACATGGCGTTGGAGGTGAAAGTATGTTGGTACTGAAGACTGAAATGATCCATGTAAATGACCGCAACAAACCCGTTAGATACGGGCCAGTCGTCTGGATTCCGGCGTTAGTTGATTCTCAATATGGAAGAAAGAATCTTACTGGACATTGGACATGAGAACCGCAATTCTCGGGGCTGTCCGGATGGTGGGAGTGTCAACGTCGAGCGGCCAGGTTGAAATCGGATATCCATATTGAGAAGACTTATTCGTAGAAGGATTCTTGCGCACCTGATGAACAGCTTTGCGGTATGCATGGCGCAAATTTTTGTTGTAGAGCAGCAAGCCGTAAGTCCCGTTTGGCGCGCTATGGTAGGAAATAGAAATCAGCTCGAAAGTCTGATAATCGCAATCGCGAACATGGTAATCCTGGAAACGCAGCAGCATGTATGCCAAGTCTGCCACATGAAATGGTTCTTCACTTTGGATGGCGAAAGCGACTGCATAGTATGCTCGAGGCGGATTATTGGACCGCATGATGTCCGTCGCTTTCATCCAAATAAAGAGGACGGGAGTTTGTTTCACATGTTGAATGGTCAAAAGCCTGCAATCGGTGCGATACACCGAGGAATTGGGCTGTTGATAAATTAAACGAAGTTCAATGGCAACTACAAAATGGATCGAACCGCAATCTGAGATGGCAAGGACGTCATTCCTGGGGCAATGCCGTCATTCGCACCACAGACTTACAACACCAGAATAATCCTTTGCACAATAATATCCGGGAAGATGAAAGCTCGAACACCTCCCGGGATTGTCCGCACTATCCTCCACACTATTTGCAGCCTCTATCCCAGTCTCAGCTCCCTTACCAGCCGGTGCCCTTCGAAACTCAGTCGAACTTTAATATGTATTACAACACTATGCCACAGCCTCGTACGATTCTGTCTGGAATTGAAGATACATTCTGATATCTATGAACAGCAAACTGGAACATAAATCCAATGGGATATTTTCCATTTGCCGGTGCCGTTCCACCGAATAATTGGCACTCAAACCTGCACAGCTCCATCCAGGCTTTCGATCTGTACCTCAGCCAATTTTTGCGCCACCACCTTATCCTCCTCCTGGTTATTCTGGATCTATTCAGGGCACCTCCTCTGTTTCACCTGCTGCCCCGAATCTAGAGGGTTCCTACGTGGCCTCTGAATCTCGTAGCATTGCCAAACTTCGGACACTTCACGGTAACAAAGTTTCCGAGCACATCTTACAGTTCTAATGAAGCTCTAGACCATTCAGAGTCTTCTTCGTTCGATTGGCCCACGGGACACGTGCGCCGCGAAGTCGTTAAAGGTGAGGAGGACCATAAATGGAAACACAAAAAGTGGGCGTGGCGGTCCAATGGCGCTGTTCAGCACGAGGGTCATGCAGCAGAACAGCGAATATGCCTTGTGTGTTCCGATGCGAAGGTTGCGGGCGATTTACGCGCCCCAAAACCCAGGCTGCTTCCCGCCAGAAACAGCTGGAAAATGGGTGCACATCCCGCACTTGCTCTCTTGAGGCACCTTACGGTCGCGCACAGTACGGTATTGAGACCTGTCAACTCCCCGCGGTATATAATGCTTAGATAGTTCTCCAATGGACTTTATAGCTGTGTTTTCATGGTATATGCCCAAGTTCGAAAATAACTTAGAAGTGAACGGGTGAACTTGGCGGTAACTGATGCCATCTGATGGCAAGTTACTTTGGCTGATCGAACTTGGGCGGCCAAGTTAGCGGTAAGTAACTTCAAGTAACTTCAAGTAACTTCAAGGGACGGTAAGTAGAAGTTTTTAGCCGTAGACATCAGCTATGCAGTAGACAGAGCAGCGTACTTTCATGTAACAGCACGTGCCCCTTACATGTTTGCAATAGAACATCCATGTTCCTGGACAAAAACAAGTTATTTGACTTCCTCGTTACCTCAAGATCGAAGCGGGCGATACCTCCAGGTAATTCCGCGATGGCGCCGACACATTCGTCATCACTTCATCAATTTGGCCAGCATAGAACACTTTACTGACGGCCGTAAAATACATTATACAGACCGTATGTTGACGGTTCGTAAGTACAAGTGACTAACTGGCCATCACCGCCACCGTAACTGTAACGATGCTCCTGGGATTTCTTACGGTTACGGTATGGGTATGGATACCCGTACCAAAACTACGTATATACAGGTACGGTGCCGCAAAAGATATCATTGAACTTGGGGTAAACAACAATGAAAGCATTTATAAACACTGTGGCAGAGTGAAAATGATACTTGCTAAGGTTTAGAGTACTCTACAGGGTTCAAAATGGTGGCATTCATTACAAAGCATGTGATTCAGAATGGCATTTTGGGGGTTCAAAAAACTCGAGAGGATCCGAAACAAATAATTCTTCCCTTGGATCAATCCAGCATTGCTAGCACATCTAGCATGTTGTTTATTGATTTATAACATTAAATAGCTGTCACTAGCGCACCTGCTATAGTCGAAGCTGTCTTAACCCATACCCCTGGGTCACGGGCTAAATTATGGGTTATTACAAATCATGGTGTCCAACAGCCGTAGGAAAACTCTCGGCAAAAGCCGATGATTCGTGAGAACCTCTGCTGAGCCATGATAATCTCTAGAAAGCACAATAATGCCTCTGGGGAAAATTTAATCACCGGCGGCTCAAGTGGTGTAATATTTTCTGTAGGCAGTTCTGACTGCACAAGCCCATTCTGCTTTTTCCTCGTTCAAAAGTGAAATGGGTACGGATTTCTCGCTCGAATTAGGGTTCTTACCATGGAATGAGTGCTCAGGGAGAGTCATGGAAAATTTAACCCCCTGCAGCTCCAGTGGTGTAATATTTTCTGTATTTGGGCCTGCAGGTCTGACTCCATGAGAGTATTTTGCTTTGTCCTCATTCAGAAGTGGAATAGGTACAAATTTCTCAGTGGAAATCAAGTTCGTGGGCATGGAATGAGTACTCTGAGAGACCCATCACCCCTCTTTATAAAAATTAAGCCTGTCCGTCCGTCTGAAGCTTTTTAAACTCTGCCGAATTTCTGCTGATGCCGTACACTGCGGCAGCTCTCCGCTCTTGATCGTCGGGCTCCCGAGCTATCCTTCTCGCCGGCCCACAGGCAATCATCATTCGGCATTCCCAGTTTTTAGGAAAGTTGATATTCAAGAATGGTCACAGCTGTAATATACAGCTAAAATTTTGATCAAGCGTAGTAAATTTGGGTCTGTTTGACACATCTCCTCTCTGAAACCATAACACACTTCATTTACACTAACTAGATTTGTAATTTATATGCAAACCAACCACTTTAAAGATGTATTTGCTTCGACAACTGCTTGACAGGTTGAACATGGCAAGTATGATGGTCAATCAAATGATTGAATATGCAAGACAAAGGCTTGTATGAGTCTTTGACAATGTTTAAACTCACAACATAACATAAAAGAGTCCTCAGCAACTCATTGGTGGCTGCTAAACCCCCAAATTCTCAATGTTTTCACTGAATATTCATATTCATGAATATTCATGACCACTCCCACCCTCGTCTTCGCCTCCGGCATCATCTTCGCCTCTGGTCTCGCCTGCCAAGTCTCCCCTCCCGCCCTCGGTTTCGCCTCCGGTCCCTACTCGACCACTACCCCGCCGGCAATTGCCTCGCTCAAAGACAGTCCCGCGGCCAGCCACAGGCGACGTGAACGACGATATTTTCAGTCTCGCCCACCGGCGAGTGCCCAGGAGGAGATCAGTCTCGTCCGAACCCCAGCCCGATTCCGACAGCCTGTGGAAATCAGTTGGGTCCCAGCTCCAGCTCAATTCCGACAACCTGGACGAATCTGGCATTGGTCGGCAGGGACAATGGGGACGGCTCGACGACCATAACTGCGCCAACGTCGACGACGCACACATGGGGGACGAGGGGAGTGAAGAAGACGCATCGCAGTTCGCCGACCACACCACAGTTGGGTACTACGACTACGACGATATGGGAGAGGCGTTACCCCCTCCGAGGCGCACTTGGCCGTCGCTGAGCGCTAGGCCCTAGTCTGGAGTTTATCGGGTGGGGTGTGATTGGTGATGAAGTTATTATGTAATCGTCGGACTTTGAAATCTCGGGCTGGTTCCGCCGATGCTTGAGCGATCCTTCGTGAAAAATGCTGGAAGCCAAATGGTTTGCAATCAAGGTTGCTTTAGTTCTGTCGGTTCAGAATGGGCTTCTGTGTCATTCACATCATAAAATTTAAAGACCGTCAAACTCACAACCATAACACCTTCAAATTATTGCAGTGTTCCTGCGGCGAACAAACATCGAAAGCTGATTCTTTTCCCTTCCAATAGGTGGTAAGAATGTCAAATTCTGCGAAAATAACCCCAGAAACCGTGGTCTTGCAGCCAGAAACTTCTGTGATTATATAATAAGGCCATCAGCGATCACAAGTCCATGTTAGTCAACAGACTAGCTAGGCCCAGCCGAAGTCTCTCTCCGGCTTCGCCCTCTAAACCACTGCAATGTAGTAACTCCCGCTCCCGCTCGATAACCGTTAGCGCAGTTTCTCCCGGTGCCATCTCCCGCCGCAGCCGTTCGCGCACGCTCTCCAGTTCTAACGCCAGCGAGCCATCTCCGCCCCGAGCTGTCTCTCGTGGCCGTTTGCGCTCGCCTCGCACCGGCATTGCCCTGTCACCGCAGCCGCCCATGCCACGGGCTTTGCACGCTGAAGATGCCCCTCAGCTTCAAGCTCTGCCCACCATGGGCGCTGCGCCTCACCCACCAGCCCGAGGCCCTTCTCCTCTTCGTCCCGCCGACACCAGACCACCAGTCTCCCAACCGAAAATTGCCCCTGCCCCAGACTCACCTCATCGTTCTCCCACTCGCACGCGGAACGGTGGTCGCCCACGACCTGAACGCTCGCACTCGCCCTCCCGGGATCTCAGCTCTGATGATAGTACGGACGAGTATGGGCGCACCCAGGAGGCGAAGCGAAGGCTCGAAGCGGCTCGGGTAGCGCGCGGATACTCGCCTGCCGCAGCCTCAAATGCGGACGACGAGGACGACCTGCAGGACTACCTGGCAGAAGTCGCTACCCATGGCTTCAGGGATGACGACGCAGGAAGGAAGTCAGGAAGGAAGTCGACCACTGATAAATCCACGTGGAAGTCAAAGGCGAAGGCGGTGGTGGCGACCAATGGGAAGGGAAAGGGGAGAGCAGCGCCGCCCGCGGCCGCTCTTGATCCAGAGCCCACCGACCCCAATCCCGATGAAGTTGTGGAGGAGGACCTCATGCAGCGCGGCTATACTCCCGGTCCTATCCCCCGGCAAATCCTCGACAAACTTCACGCACTGGAGGAGGAGCATGATGTCAAAGTCGCGGCTCTAGCCGCGTCGTGCAATAAGGATCCAGCAACCCTTCGCCGCGCCACCATCCCCCACGAACTGCGTAATACGTCGGCTTGGAATATGTACTTAGCGTACCATGCCGTGCACCACCCGAAGCCACAAGGCGGTAAGTTCGTTTCCATCTCAGTCCACCGCCTTGAGTTCTAACAAAGTTGCAGTGTCTGTAGCCCAGTTTAATATAGACGCCCGGAGGGCGTTTGAGGCACTTCTGCCCGGCCTTTCCAGGGCCGAAATGGGCAAAACACCGTTTGTTTTGGAACGCCTTCCCTGGTTGCAGAACTGGTGGAAGGGGCTCAATGCCAACCACGTCGAGAACCTACGCACCAAAGGTCAATACAAAGCTCAGGCGAAGAAGGCTGCTGAGCCTCTGATCCAAATGGTATGTTTCTGTGATTCTATGTACTGTTTCGAAGCTTCTAACCGACACTCGTTCAGGCGAAACACCTCTCCAATAGCTGGGGGCTTCATATTTTTGCCGTCGCTATCGACCCCCGCGGCGGAGACTCCTTCGCGTTTGCGGGGTCACGCGAAATGGAGCAAGTTCGCCTCGCGGATGGGTCGAGTATTAGCGGCTTTATGGGGGATTTAGAGACGAAGATTCGGTAGGCTGGATTCTACTTCGTCTGAAATTACGCTGATCGTTTGCTGTTCTTCAGGGTGATCCAAATGGAAGAGCGTGGGGAAGACACCTCACGCCTCTATATTCCTCGCCCAACCAAGAACTCGAACCAGACCACGAACAAACCAAAGCGAGATGTTTACCGTTCTAGTTTTGGGACGATCATGGGGGACCGTCTTAGTATGTATCTTCTGTCCCGTCTCCAAATCCCGGCCCATTGACGATGAGAACAGCCAAAATGTGTTTCAATGCGCGTTTAATAACCACGGAGCAAGTCAAGACCGCCACCATGGTCTGGAACGAGAAATTCCTCGACTTGGCATTTCGCAGCAAGTTCCGCATAGTCAACTATCCCCTCGCCCTCGAGAACATCGGTCAAGTCATTGGTGCAGAGCAGTTCAATACGAAGGTAGCGAACGTCAAGGAGTACAACAGCTTTATGCCTGCATTAGAACACGCTGTAAAGCAAGGCACTGACGAAGACCCCAAAGGGGAACCCGTCATTCGCATCATCCCCTGGGAACCTGGTGAGCTATTTCGTGTCTCATATGCCGTGAGTTTTCTGACATCGTTTAATAGCGGAACAAGATCGGCAATTGGAAGATCAGGAGGAAGTTCCCCTCGTTGTGAGCACTGACGGGCGTTCTCTCCGGTTGGTCCAACACAGCCCTGTGTATGGCGCTGCTGTTGCAGAGGCCGCGCAGCGGCGTGCCCAACGGCGGGCAGAAAAAAGGAAAGCCGAAGGTGCCGCACCGCCTCCTCGGTCACGTCCCCTGCCTTCCGCCGACGCCGAATCCCTAATCCCCAGGAGGAAAGCTGAAGGTAACGCACCGCCCCCGCGGTCACGTCCCATGCCTTCCGCCGACGCTGAATCCCAAAACTCCGCACCGGCCCCTCGATCACGGCATCCCCATCTTGCTCCCCCTAGTCCGCCTGCACAGTCGAGACGTCAGGCAGGTCGAGTGCGGCCTCACAACGACGCTGGATC